>VXBI01010702.1:0-12790 GCA_013397375.1 Toxostoma redivivum
CCATACTACTGCTATTGCGCATGCGCAGAAGTTAATCCCCGCCACGCCGCGGGAGTACTCGGCGCCCTCCAGTCACGTGACTCGAAAGGCCCCGCCGCTTCCTGCCCGGCAGCCCTCGCTGTAGGAGAACCCGCCCGCGGACCGGAATGCGTGTTTATCACGTGGTCTCCAGAGGCCAATCAGCTGCCGCGGTTTCCGGACACCGCCCCGCTGTCGTCCCTCAGTTCCGTGAGATGGCGTCGCTGAGGGTCCGGCGGCTGCTGGGGCCCGGCCGGCGCTGGTTCTCGGAGACGGTACCTGGCGCTCCCTCGCCGCCCGCCAGCCCTCTCTACCCACCCGTGGTGGCGTCCATCACGGCCAAGAGCAAAGCGGCCAAGTCGCGACGCCTGCAGCGCTTCAACGAGCGGGTGCACGCGGCGGCCACGGTGGAGGAGAAGCTGCGGCTGTACGGGAAGCTGCAACGGCCCAAGTACACGGTGTACCCGCAGACCTTCGCCCTGAACGCCGACCGCTGGTACCGCAGTTTCACAAAAACAGTCTTAGTGCCGGGGATGCCCCCGAGAGCTGCGGCCACGAAACCCCTGGCAGCGGCGGCGGCGGGAGCGACCCCCGAGGCCGGCAGAGCCCCGGAGCCGGGAGTGGTGGCGCCGGGGGCTGCGGAGGCGCCGAGCGCCGCGAAAACATCGGAGCCTGCGGCAGGAGCGGAGCTGCATCTGGATGTAGGCGAGCTGCGCTCTCTCGCTTGCGATGCCCTTCTCCAGGAGAGCTTCTACCAAAACAAGAAGCGTCCTTTCCTCTACCGCGACCAAGATCACACTCCCGGCCCTTTCCTCACTCAGCTCGTTTCCACCCTCGCCGCTTCCCTGTCTGGTCGCAACCCACTGTTGGCTGCTTCCTCCCTCGGTACGGAACGGGGTTGGGAGGGAAAGGGACGTGGGATCTTCTGGGCCATAGGGCCGGTCTGTCAGCCGGCACGAGTGTCGCCGGTGTATCGCACTTGCTCAGACAATCACTAGTAGTTTGTCTCCGTCCTTCTACATGTATTTTGGGTTTTGTATTTCACTGCAGCTACAGAAGAATTGGAAAGATTTTAAATGCAAGAGGGGAATCACTGTTGTTTTGTGTTCCTTGTTCTGTTTCAGATCTAAACCCTGAAGTTAACTATTACTGGCATCATGGTGAGGAAGTTGTTGTTCATGGACATCGAAAGGGTAGAGTTGATCCTGTGCGATTCCAAATAGATGATAATCCACACCTCCAGATCCGTGTACCAAAGCAGCTTCCCGAGGTGTGGATGTTTTCGACAGCAAGTTAATACTGTGCATTCTCGCTTTTGTTCCTTACAACCACTGAAACCCTGCAGAAGTAGTCTGTGGAGGACCTAGTTAATCAGTATGTGGCACATCGGGGTATTTTTCAAGTCTTAATAGCCTTACTGCTTTCTGTTAATGGCTTTGTTAGTATTGAGATGGTCTTCTGTACTTATGGTCCTGTTTGTACTTTAAATTACATGTTGTTATATTTAATTAAATTGAATTTTTAACATTCTGTGCTTGGGAATGGAGGCAAGAATGAGAAATGTGCTGTGGAACATTCTCACTGGAGGAGAATAATAGGAGTGGAGTTAAAAAATAAAAGAAGTAAAAACTCATACAATCTGAACATGAGCATTCCTAGCTTGTTACTGCTTGGCAGTTGTTTTCTTGAATGCTCAAGTTCAGTGGAAGTGTATTTTGTTTCAGTATTGTAATCTTTTTCTTGCAGGTTTATGCAGTGGTAATTGTGTAGCCAGTGAGGGTCTCTGCTTTCCCGTTTCCACCACAAACAGAAAACCATTGTGTGTTCTGTAAGCACAGTACTTTTATGGCTGACTTAGTTACAATTTGCCTGGGTTGGTATTGTCAGATGGTACAAACCTTGGCATTTTGGAAGAACTTGTGTTGTGGAAAAATTAATACAAGATGATTGTGCTAGCACTCACCACAAGACGAGAATATCTCTTGCAAGAAAATGAATTTCAGTTAAGGTTATCTGTATGATGTACGTAAGCAGGACTTGCACTTTCTGTTGTCTCACCAGGAAGTGATGTATTACATTGGACCTGATGTCAGAAATGTGCCTTACATCATGGCTTTTCTTTCTTCTGTTGTCTTCAAGGTTGTACCCCTGGAGTCAGATCTTGGAGATGTTCCTGTTATTGATCACAAGCCATCCAAACTGCCATTGTTCAAAAGACAGTATGAAAATAAGGTGTTTATAGGTAAGAGTTTTTAATTGTAAAATACTAACTATGTTTTTTTGTTAAAAAACCCCAACAAACCGACCAAATGAAAACCTACTCCAAAACTAATGCCAACTCATTCTTTCTTCTCCTATCAGCAGAAAAAAAGTTGTGTATTTTTATCTTTAATTGTACTCCAAATGTATGTAATGTATAGATCTCTGTTGAGATTTCATGTCAATTAGGCAATGGGGAGTACCATTCTTCTGTGCAAGTGGTACTGTGTGTCCAAATTTACTTGAAGAATTCGTTTGAATAGAAAATTGACACAAAACTTCGAATTTCTGTACATCTGCAGGGAAATCCTCATTTTAGCATGTGAACTCGTGCCTTTTGGAAGTAGGCAACTCCTCACAGATCTACAGTAGAGGTTCCAGCTTTAGAGTCTGATGGTGAAGAAGTATATATTTGTATGTATAATAAAGAGTGTTCTCTCTCTGATAATTTTGTTTTGGGGAACACAGGATCAAAGGTGGCAGATCCATGCTGTTATGGACATACCCAGTTTCATCTCCTTCCTGACAAACTGAAGCGGGAGAGGTTTATAAGAGAGCGTCTTGAGGATCAGATCGAAGTTGTTTATCGATCGAATGGAATTGCAAGTCTCTTTGCCTGGACAGCAGCACAGGCAATGTATCAAGGTGAGATAGTCAGCTTGTCAAACTTCCTGGTTGTGAATGCCTGCTGTAAAGTTCTTCAACTTTTCTCCCCACCTCCTTTTTCTCGAGCTCTTTTTTTCTGAAGACCATTATTTTAAGTAAGTCTTTACGGATGTAATTGAATTAATAAGAGCAAGTTAGTTAAGACTTTGAATTCTTCAGTACAGGGAAATTAATTACAGGGAAGAATATTTTCTCATATATAACAACCTGTACAAAAACCTCAATTGCTTTTGCTTGCTCTTTCCACCTTAAGAGGGATATGTGGTAGACATCAAGCAGTTTTGGTTTTTTTTCTTCTAGAGCAACTATGTTGCTTAGCCTTTGTTTCAGTAATTTAAATTCCTAAAAATACTAGGAACGAAAGAAAAATGTCAGCAGCCTTACATTGGGATTTTATGCCTACAATTGTCTAAAAAAATTCCAGAAGACCTGGATGGTTAGACCAGATCAGTCTTTCACTTATTCTTATAAATACAATTTTTGTCTAGTGTCACTGTAAGACACCCGATGGCTTGTAGTTTGAGAAACAGCACTTGTAAGAAAATTCTTTGACTATGGTGTATATTGCTGGCTCTGAATCATATTTTTTATGTAATAGTGTATTAGAAAGCTTCCTTTGTGGATGTAAAACACTGAAGTCAATAAATTATGTCTTCAGAGTTGGTCCCAGCTGTGAACACATCATGAGTTGTAAGGGCAGCATTGTTCAAGTCTATGACTTTTTTTCTTCTGTAACAGTTTCTAGCATTGTGACACATAATAGTAATGTTCTTAAAAATATCCAGTGTACACGCATAAATATGTAAATATTTTTAAAAAACTGTTAGTGCTCAGTGGGGTTTGTTTAAAGCATTAATACTTACTGACTTAGTATTCTTGGTGTCTGGCTGGTTACTGTCGTCAGTTATGTTTGTGCATACATGTGCATGCATTTGTCATGAAACAAATGTTCACTGTATTTTGGGAGGAAATAGCGAAAAGACATTTTTCCTCTGCTCCTTTGCAGGAGGATGCATTAGTAATTTAACTGTTTTGGAAAAGTCACTTGGCTGATCAGTGAGTGATTTTTATCAGCTGTTGATAGGCAACTGTACAAAATGTAATATGCCACTGTATTCCTGATCTTAGATATAACCTTTACTATGACTGTGTTTTGGTTAGTCTGTATGAAAAATGCTTGTTTTGTTGAGGCAGAGAGGACTTTTTCCCTACTAGTTAGCTGCTGCAATTCCCAGAGTTTTTCTATATTTTGGGTCTAGGGTTTGAGTGTGTGTGCTGATAGAAGTCTCAAGTCCTGTTGTATTTGTTTATTTTGTAGGATTCTGGAGTGAAGCAGATGTGACCCGTCCTTTTGTATCGCAGGCAGTAGTGACTGATGGAAAATATTTTGCTTTCTTTTGTTACCAGCTAAATACTTTAGCACTAACCGCAGAAACTATTAAAAACAATCCTCGAAAGAATATCTGTTGGGGTACAGACAGTAAGCCACTGTACGATGTTGTGGAAGATGGTAATGTGAAAGGCTTTAATGATGAAGTCCTGCTTCAGTTGGTTCATTTTCTACTAAACAGACCAAAAGAGTTGTAAACCGTTAAACCACACCTCAAGTATGTGCCTGAACTTCATTATGAATCCGTGAAGTATGAGCTATGCAATGCCTTGATTTTAGTCAGGTATTTGTCTAGCAAGCACTATATACATATTTTATTTTATTTGGGCCTTCTTTCTTTTTTCTTTTTTAATGTATACTGTACACTGGCAAATAAATGGTTAGAATACCTTAAAGTCTTTTGTATATTTACTCTTAAAAGCCTGCGGTGCTAATTCAGTATCACGTGAGCATGTTTTTTAGCAGATCCAAAGGTCCATGTTGAACTGTCACAACGAAGTTATTAATTCTTATGACCATCTGACTATCACTAGGAAATTATTGTCTTCATACTCAGCACTAGTGCTAAATTTCTAATTTTGGGCTTGAGTTAATTGCTTACTCATTCTAAAGAAAAAGTGAACTCAGGATAAAATGAATGGTTGGCAATATAGTAAGAGAAATCTTTTAGACATGGCAGTACGAACATGATGAAACTTGCTCCAAAGATGGTGTTGTGGACGTGCATACAGTTTTAAGCTGTCACCTGCAGAACCACAGAGAAATCTCTAATGTATTCGGAGTCTACATTTTTTCCTTTTATTGTGGGTCATTGATTTCAGCTGTTAGGATCTTGAGTTTTCATTGCTGATACTTGGATGTCTTAGGAGTGTTTTTAATAGACCACAACTGAGACCCAGCCACAGCTAGCCTGTCTGATTTACAAAATGCAACGTTATACAGTCATGGAGTAGATTGGGTTGGAAGGGACCATTAAAGGTCATTTATTCCAAGCCTGAAGTGAGCTGGGACATCTTCTGCTAGATCAGGTTGCTCAGATCCCTTTCCATCCTGACCTTGAATGTTTCCAGGGATGGGGCATCCATCTACCACTTCTCTGAGTGACCTGTTTTACCATGCTCATTGTAAAAAAAACTTTTCAGTGTATTCAGCCTAACTCAACCATCTTTTAGTTTAAAACATTACCCACCTTGTCCTATTGAAACAGGCACTGCCAAGATTTAATAACTGGTTAGGCGTATTTAGCTATCAACAAAGTATAACTGGTTCTGAGGTAACTAAATGTGCCTAGAATTTTATGCCATTTCATCGACTATACTTGACCTTTCTGGAATTTTCCAATGTTCTTGTGAAGAGACAAGTAGTTTGTTGTTAAACAAAGTACTGAATCATTGAAATACTGGCCTGCACATTCTTCAGTATGAGCAACACCCCATTTTCTGTTGTAAAGTGGTTTACAAAGTATTTTGTTAATGGGAGACTAAGTAGTTGAAGACTTTTACGTGACTGGTACTTTTGTATGTTGGAAAGCGCTGCCACTTTCTGCACCATCCAGAGAGAAGGTAAGTAAGATGTGTACAAGCACTGGTTATTTTTAAGAGAAGTCCTTAGGTGTTCTTTTTGTCTTAACAATGCATGACTGTTCCCAGTCCTAATAACTGTTGATCCTTGGATCATATAAGCATTCCTTTTAGTAACAGAAGATAAACTGCTGGGTAAGAATTTTGATTATAAGAGAAAGACCTGTGACCTTGCTTAAGAGGAAGTGGTCAATACTTGTTTTCTGGTCTGATTAAGGGATGATGCAAAATGAATGGAAGGATATGAAACGAAGCAGTTGGATACTACTGCAGTTTTTACAGTAATTTTGCATAATGTAACATATTAGAGTGTGTAATTTATATAACATATTACAGGTGTAATATGTTACTCTCTTCAGCTTGAGATTCACTTGAGTTGTATACAACTAGTGATTGTGAAAACTGACAGGTACAGTCGAAGAAACACCTGCTCCCAAGGAAAAAACCCACTAACTTTTCTGTGATTCAGCCTTTTGTCTATCCTGAGGCTTCAGCTGCAGTAGACTAAGTTGAAAGAATTTTCCTTTGTGCAGCTTTCCCGTGATTGAAATACCACTGTAGATGTGTCACTCAGTAGTAAAACCCCGTGCAGGGATTGAGGGAGGAGGGCTTAGCATGAGCTGCCACTCTAGTGAATGTGAGTTACTGATGTAGCTTTCTTCAGCTTTCTGCAGCAGGGGATACTCTGGAAAAACAGTGGGTGGCAGTGTTTCACCTTCTACTGGGAAAAAGTAATGGGCATTGTTCTACTTTTTTTGTCACTGACTGAGTAAGTTGAGAAGTTGTAATGTATAGGGCTTTGTACAGCAATAATTTATCTTCAAGGCCAGGTTGGATGGGGCTTAGAGAAAGCTGTTCTAGTGGAAGGTGTCCCTGCTCAAGGCAGGTAGGTAGGAGCTAGGTGTATTTTAAGGTCCCTTCAAACCCAAAACATTTGATGATTCTGTGATCTTGTACTCATCTGTACAGGGTGCTTAGTGCTGCCTTACAATGACGAAGTAAGGAAAAAAATACGATAAAATCTCTGGATTTGTTTGGGCTTTGTTTTTTTTCTTAAAGTATTTTATATCTATTAAAAGCTAAAAAAAATAGAAAGTTTAGAAGCTGCACTGTTTCTGTTCTTCAGCTTTGCTACCAGAAACCCTCCATGACTGTACTCCTCTAAGTCTCATGGGAACATCGTTCTTTAGCACTTTATATTTATATAGAGTTTGCTATTTAAAATAAACAAAAAAAAGGTAATCGAAAACCTCAGCTTGGAAATATCGAAGTTTGGATCCCTTTTCCTGTATTAATTTCTGCTTTGGCCAAGTGGAGTGTAACACAAGGGAACATAAGGGGGAATCTAAAAAGAAGATTGGGTTTTGCATAATTTTCTGTAGTACTGAACTATTTTACTTTAAACTTTTATCACCTTCAGGTGGGTGACTGATTTATAAAATTCTGCCTGCACTGTTGTTTCATATTATGAGGCTGCAAGTGGTGACTTGGCATGGAAAATTCAAGCAGAGAGGAAGAGATGGGAAGACAGAAACTTTATTACATCCACTCAGGGTCATGTTGCACTGACTTGTTTGGGTAGATAGCTCTGTGTCATTTCAGACAGGAGAAAGAGCTTCAAGCTTTATAGCCTGCTTGGTCTTGCTGAAGTTTCTCCTGATATTTTTTCTGTACTCAAGTTTTCTGCTGTTGTTTTATTGCAGACAGATGAAGGTTTCTTTCTGGTGCTCCATGGATTTTTCATGAGACAGGAGCAACTCTTGGAGTCAGCTGTTGGTCAGAGAGTCTATTGACAACTTGACATACTGGCAGTATAGCTCTGATGGACATAATGAAAGTGGCTTTTCCAGTATAGTATTAAAGAAGCACATCCTGTTCTGATTCTGAAAATACTGGGTCATAAACTGCTGGAGGATGTTAGTAAATGGAGGCTAGTAATGGTTACAAGGCTTTTTGCCTTCTCTAGTATACTAACAAATTGTATAAAGTTTACTCAGCAGATACACAGTAAAATAATCTTTTTAGAACTGAGTTTCTTGAAAGATCTGGCTGCCCTATATCTGTAAATGGGTTAAGAAGAGTTACAAGGAGTTAGTATATGGCAACTACTAATACATTCATTAATGTGTGTTGAGGTGCAAAGGAAGAAGTTGTGGACCTCATACTCCACTGGACCAGGGGTTTACAATTAAAGGGATTATTTGTGTCTAATTAAGAATGAAAGAAGCCAGTTTAAACGATGCCATACTATTCAGCTGGGTAACTAGCCTATTGGTCTCAAAGCAAGAGTTTGAAGATGTGATGTTAAAAATTGCTCCCTTTGCTTTGAGGATAATCTGGATAGGCCTCTTACCAGTGGTAACAGATAATTTATGATGAGTTTATTTACAAACATTTAGAAAAGGCCTTGAAGAAGGCAAACAGGCAAAACACTTGACATCCTTTTATGTCTCTGAAGGACTAAATGCCCAATAGCTTACGCTGTTGGAAAGATAAATAATTCTTTTATACAGGACAGACAGCAGCTTTATGATGTCTGCTCAGCTGTATTTACCTGTAAGTCTGCAGTAATTTTTATCTGTCTAGGTTTCTGCATAGTTGGAAGCATTTGTTTTTAGCTGTATGTTGTATGAGTGAGCATCCGTTCTTCATCTTTGATCATTCTTGTCTTTTAATAACTATTTGAAGCTCAATTTATTTGAACTAAATCTTTTACAGTATCTTCTCTGTATTACATTTTTCATTCTTACTAAGTTATGCTTGATTCAATTTCTTTAGAATGAAGAGGCGATCTTAGTGTGTCTCCTTTAAAGGAAATCTTCCATCTCTTTCCACCTTTTATGCTTTCAGCATTTCTTTAAACCAGTAATCAAGTCAGTACACTTTATCACTGCTCTTAAGGGACATAATATAGGATTATTTTCACTGTTGGAAAGCATAGCTTATAACACAAGACTGCCTGCACTGCAAATATGCATGCTTTTGTCAGTGAGATGTCCCAGTGCAGGTTTACATTTCAACCTCAAATTTCAGCCTGTAAAGGCTTTTTGTTTGGTCGGATTTTTTTTTAAATCAGTTTCTGAACCAACACATATATCTAGTTAATTGGAGGTAATCCCATCCCTCCGAATTATTGTAACTTTGAAATTAAGAGGCTCTCAGGCAAAGATATGAGAATAGGGGTAACACTTCTTTACTGGTGTGTCTAACAAAGCAAACAAACAACAGCAACCACAGNGATTATGGTGCTGGCGGCGGATTCCTTTTCCCAAGCCGCAGATCCAACCATCCTCCTCCAAAGCCTAGAGAGTGAGAGCAGCTGCCCCCAGTCCCTTTACCTGCCCAAAATCCTGCGGTATCTCCCCCCTCAGAAACTCCCGGAGAAAAAGAAGTGTAGCCAGATGCTAAACTCCTCTCAGGCCACTTCTTTTGTTTATCTGAAGTACCCATAAGTACCCAGTAGTTAGTTGTTTCCTAGCAACTTATGGGAAAAAATTCTGTAANGATCCAACCATCCTCCTCCAAAGCCTAGAGAGTGAGAGCAGCTGCCCCCAGTCCCTTTACCTGCCCAAAATCCTGCGGTATCTCCCCCCTCAGAAACTCCCGGAGAAAAAGAAGTGTAGCCAGATGCTAAACTCCTCTCAGGCCACTTCTTTTGTTTATCTGAAGTACCCATAAGTACCCAGTAGTTAGTTGTTTCCTAGCAACTTATGGGAAAAAATTCTGTAAATAAAAAAGAAAGAAACCCAGCTCCCAACAGCTTCTTATCAATCTTCGCTACATAAGACTTTTGACAGGCCCAGGTGTCTTCCCTGTTTCAGAAACCAGCATTAGGCAGTGATTACTTGGTCCCTGCTGTCTGTATAGGAGTGTTGGTTTGTTCTGCATACAAGCATATAATATTGGCATACATGGCAATATAATACTGGCTTTTGAATTCATAGATTACCTATTTGCATCACAAGTATTTTGATATGATACAATTTATACTTTTAACTGCTTTTGTATAGTATAATCTCAGCTTATGTATATGCTGTATAGCTTATATGAGTAGTAGTGTGATAAATATATCATAGGCTTTAGCTAAATATTAAAGTAGAGACTAAAATACCTCTATGTAACCAACTAAGCGAATGGTGTAAAGTGATTATTTTTCTTAAATCCTTGGACTTGCCTCTCCAAGTGATAGTGACAGGAACCAGAGCGTAAGCATCCGGGAAGGATTTATCAACTCTTCACTGTCAGGGGTTGTAAAACAACGGTATGGAAATGCAGGAAGGAAGAAATAAAATACATTGACTTAGTCTACAGAATGTCCTGCAGACAAGTCAGAGGTTAGAACCAAACAGGAGAGTTTCTGGAACATGAAAAACTCAAAGAAATGTTTGGATAATATATAAACTCATGAATATATTTGTACCCCCAGCAATATAACTGTACATAGAGAATGATGTTTTACATTGTTTTACATTTTGGCCAATTGCCAAAAACACCCCAGCACTGTATGTTTTGTCCCTTGTTCTAGCTCTTATTAAACTTTTAAAATTCTAAATCATGAACTTTGTAGATAGCAAATTCAAACAGTTCCTGAAACTCCCAGTGGTAGTTGTTAGAGTAGGGCACCTCTCTTTCTGAAGTATTTTACCTGTGTGATTAATCATCCCCTCTAATCCAGTTACAGCTAAGAAGCTCATATCAAATATTTTACTGTTGTTTCAATAGAGCAGATATGCCTACTCTCTGGAAAATCCTGTGCAAATCCATAGACAAAACTTGAAAGCTTCTCAAGTTGATAATAAAAGCAAAAAAGAATGGGGAAAACAGCAATGCCTGCTTCTTGGAGAAATTATCCAGTAGCATAAAGGTAAAATTGAAGTAGAGTTAAGAGTAAGACTCTGATAGGATAGTAAGGTTTGAGTTTGTAAATGTGTTTACACAGGAGATATTCACTAGTAGATGACTTTATTTTATAACTTCAGAAGAATTAAAGCATAATTTTATGTTGTTTCTTAATACCATATTATCGATTTGAAATGGGCTATTGTCATTAATATTATATGTTATTCTCATTTGTAACTGAATATTAAAAAATCATGGCTTATATACTTAATTTGTCATTAATATAGGCTCCCACTGGGATTTTTGAAATATATAACATNTTTTGATTATTTTTTTACTTCTAAAGACACTAGCGTTTGACAACATTCCACCAGATTTCATTACAACACAAATCTAAATAAAGCATTTGCTTGGACTGGACAATGCAGAATTTCTGAAGCATGCTGCTTTTCCCTCGTAAGCATATTATTATGCTGACCATGAGCTGAATTAGAACAGAGCCAGCCTGGCGTCCAGAGGTACTAAACGAAATCAGCATAAGGCTGTGTGTTTGGACAACTGCTGTCTCTGGAGATATAACTACTGGGCTTTTCTGAAAATGTCATATGTGCACAAAGAATTATGGCATAAATAAATCAACACTATTTTTCTTGCAAGCCATTGGATTGAATCTGTTAATGAATGGAAGGAACTGGGATGAAGTTTAAATGTCAAATGTGATTTGCTATTTTACTTTCCATGTTAAGAGATGCCTAGGAAAGGGCAGGATGGACTGAAGCACCTTCCTAAATACTATTTAAGTTCAATACTGTAAGGAAACTTTTGGGAAGACAGAGTCCAGTAACAAAAAGCAAACTTTAAACCAAGTGAACTAAGAGTGAATTGTGCATCTTGCAGCTGTAAACAGAAATGTCTTTACAGGAAAGGATAGATTATTTTTGTGATCTAGAAGTTAATACCTTGAAAAATATTAGCTAGAGGGATTAAACTAATGCAAAGTATGTGGCTCCATTGGTTAGGTAGTAATGTATTTGTTAAATAACATATATAGCATCTCTGGGCTAGACACACCCTTACTAAAACTCGCGGCCAAAATCCTACTGACACACACTAGGGAACTAGGGAAGAAATCTCAGAAAGAGGCTTTTTTCCCCCACCTTTATCCTTTCTACCCTGAAGGCTTTCCAGACTTCAGGATCCTCCGTGAATCTTGCCTGTCTTCCCTCTTGAGAATTCTGTTTCCCTCAAAGTCTTTCTGTTTAGATGCTTTTGGGTGTCTCTGAACAGCACATCTGGTGTTTCAGCTCAGGTGTGATAAGCAGGGCAGCAGCCTCCCCTGTCAGTGCTGGCAGCTCAGCCTCACAAATTCCTGCAAGGGGTCTTTGTTTTTCTGTCTTGTCCTTTAAAGGTACTTTGAAGTTTAGGTGTCTAGATACGGTTGCTAAAGCAGACTTCAGAAATATTCAGTAGGGAACAGAGACATATCTTACCTAATGAATGAACGTTGACTAAAGCATAGATGTTTCTTATGTAGTAGTATCACCCCTTTTGGAGTCCGTGGAGGGAGAAACCCCTTTGAAGAACAATTGAGTCCTGAAATTTAATGTGTCTGCCACTGCTTGTTCAAAATAGTATTGATATTTTCAATCTTCCTCTTTCATCCAGTGATTGTAGCTTTGATTCTTTCTTTCCTATAAGTCTTAGTTTATTGTGAGTATTCTGTAATGCTTAAGATATGGTGGCATGGAAAATAGATATTTTATGTCCTTCTGAGCTAGTTATCCCAGTCACTGTGGTTTCAAAGGACTGGAGAATCAAGCTGGCTTTCCCCAGGCATTCATGGAGACATTTCTGTATTCTTTGGAACAAAAGGCATTGTAGTAAGCAGAAGAAATATTAATTATTTTTAAAGAATCATAATAGTATTTGATTAACTTTTTTTTGGTTTGGTCTCAACCAGCAGGACAAATGGGTGTATAGATTTTTAAGTGTACTCTTTCAACTTTTTTAGTTCTGCTTGTTTCAGTTTTGTGTCTGT
>VXBI01010702.1:20162-52133 GCA_013397375.1 Toxostoma redivivum
TAGGAGACAACTTCTAGAAAAATTCATAACAATATTCTGAACAAACTGCTTGTACAGATAATTGAACCTTATGGAGATTCAGCTGATTGGGAATTCATTTTTGTTGCTCTTTATCTTTCTGTTTTCTCTGTGAGATTAGTTTGGCTTTGTAAATTGGAAACAATGTGATCTTCTTGAAAGTGTTACTAATTTGCTTGTTTAGATATTTGTATGCTTTTTATGTTATTGTAACCTTTCCACTGAACTAGATGTCTTACCAGCCTTCCCTGCTTTTCTTGAGGGCTTCTATAAAATTACTAAAATAAAGATGAGCTGTTGGTATTCTTTTCTTCCTTGATGTTTAGGAATGCACATCTCAAATCTTTGAAACCACCCTTTTTGCAATCAAAGCAACAATGCCAACCTGATGTGTTTTGTCCACCCATGGGGAAGACTTGGAGAGTCCAAAGATATCCATAATACTGTGTCAGGGATGAATGACTACGTGAATGATTTTGATGTTTGTTTCATTCACAATTGTATGGTGGTGGTGTGATATTCTGAAACAAGTCCAGGTCTTGGTGCTCTTCTCCCTTGATGTCTTGCATACCATTCATTATCTTTCTGACTTGCTCTTTTTTCCAATAGTGTCCCCCTCAGTGTAACTAATTCCTACAGGAACTACAAGATACTTGTTAGAGTTGCTCATGAAGTACGTCATGCTTTGAGATCAAGCTGTGACTTTGACTGTGAAGAGCTTATAGGATGGTTTAAAACAGAAATAATTTTGTAAGACAGTGAAGCCATGAGACTTGGACATATTGATGTATTTCCTTGTATTCCCTATTGATGGATTTTTTTGCAGCTGTTGAAAGCTCAGTTGCAAAGTAAGTGGAGTTGACATTTTTGATTTCAGTTCCTGTTCCAGCAGTAATTTAACCAAGGAATTACTGTGGTGGTATAGTTTAAACTATTATGTGATCAGTAGTAAAAAACCCCAAATTTAGAGGTAAATGCCCTCTAAATATGTTTTATTTAAAAATATCTAACAAATCAGCTTTTTCACTGTTGTTTCTCATTTATAATAAAAATGAGTTTTTTCCATGATAATGATATTTAAATTCAGAAATGTACTAAGACCTTGGGGGAACTAAACTGCATCAGTCCACTTTGGTCTAATCTTAGAGCTGGATGAAGTTCTATGACAATATTAAATAAAAAAAATTAGTCTGTGTGGCTGGAGTGCTCAGCATATAGGAGAATGTGTGTCTTGCAGGGACTTGGATTTCTCAAAGATTTAAGTTCTTCAAATACTACAACATCTTTCTGCACAGTGGTGCTTTTTACTGGTGGTATTGGAGAAGAGAAAGCATGTCTTTAGACATTTGGTATATGTAGCAAATCTGTGGATGAAAGAGTGCATTTCTGCCTTTTTTTTGAAAAATAGGAAGCTAATTTCCTCCTTTCTTGTGAAATCAAGCTTCAAATTGAGAGAATCTTTTTTTTTACTCCTGACCCATTTTTCTTGATAATAAGTGGTTATTGCTGTCTGGGAGAAATAGATATACTAAAGCTTCTTATAAGTACCTAAAAATACTAGGATGACAATTTAACCTTTCTCAACATTTATATTCTTGTGATTTTGTAGATGTTTTCATTCTGATGAAAGGAGCAAGCAGTAAAGTTGTTTGGATAGGTTGACAGCAAGCTAATTGATAAAACAAAACCTAGATAGAATTGGGCCATTGAGAGAGACAGTTTTACATCTTGGAAAGCAGAATTTTATTATTAGTTAGCATATAGTGTCCAAAATTATCTATAGCTAGATTTTGAGTTGTACAGAGTGACTTGGATCATTTTGACTTCTTGAACAACAACAAAAAACCCTAAAAGAAAACCAAAAGAAAATGGATTTTTTTTCTTGAAGTGATTGAGAAGCGGGTGTATGTAATAAGTATTCATAAGACTTCTTGCCTTAATCCTATGGTTCAGAAAGAAGGAAGGCAAAAGAAAAAAGCTGTAGTAATTATTAGCCATTTGAATAAATGTTATTTCTTTCATCTAATATTATGTCTACAGTACTTGCAATTTATAGATAATTCCATGCAGCATAAAAAGAAGCTAAAATAATTATTTGCTCAGATCTAGTTATGCAATTCTTCAGGGTGCTGGATATTATGAGGACAGTGACATATTAGCTCCAGGAATTGTGTCTTAAAGCAAAAATGCAGTCAGCCACTATGCAAGCTGTTTGAAGGTGCACAGGATTTCCATTCAAAATCACTGCATGATCCTCTCTGGTGAGGATTTCATGTTTTTATCCAAATTAGAGGGGAGGTCAGTGCTCAGTCTTTGCCACCAGAGGTCTTCAAAGAACATATTACAAATATTTTTTCAATGGCTGAAAATGAGAGGTGTATAATACAGCTACTGCTGACAGATGTAGTTGGGAGTAATTTACTCAAGTACTTCAAGTCATTTTTTTGTCTGAGACAGAATTTGTGCCCGTCAGAATTGCTGCTGGAAAATTGAAACAGCTCTTGCTTGCTTTTCATCTCTGACTGGATGAGTCATTTTCTATTCCCTTTCTTGATGTTATAGGGATTTTAATAGCGATGAGTTAACAAGACATTCTGATTATTTGTTGAACATATCTAACCAGAATTGATATTTCAGCAAGAAAAATTTTGTATTCCCTCAGTTGTTTACTGAGGGATGTTGTGGTCAGCAGCAAGTAGACAGGGCAGAGGTGCTGAGGGTGACCTTGTGGAGGAGGCTCTCCCAGGCCAGACCTTCCTGCAGCACTCAGTTCAGAGCCCAGCTGACAGAGGAGCCTTGCCCTGGAGCCCCCTCTCTGGGTTAGGATGTATAGCCTGGTATTTTTGATCTGGCTTTTTGAACACTGTGGCACACATACATTTCTCAAGCACCCTTCATAACTTTCCTCCATGCTTAAAGAAGGGAAAAATTTCTGGCAAAATAATTAATTTTCAAAACTAGGTTCTTCCTTTTTCACTGGCTTTGTATTAGCACGTGGTGATATTTTACAGTACGATAATGCAAAAAAGAGACAATTGTGTTTCTGTTACTAAATAAATTCCCAGTGATACTGTAGGTCTTTTAAGTGTGTCTGAATAAAGTCAATGTTTCAGTTGAAAGAAAGTGTTAGCTCTTGTAAAGATTTATTCGTTATAACTCAAAAGCATTCTTTTTAATACATTAAGACTTAGATGAATTTTTTTTTTTTCAATTTTTAATGAATGAAAAAGCAACAGGGAACGAACAAGAGAATGTTACGATTCTGTTTTCCATTTTTGGTCTTTTGTCTGAAAATGGCTATTATTTTGACTGTGTGACGAGGAAGAAAAAGGGGATGGAGCCTTGATACTGTTGTGCTTGGTGATGTGGATATCCTGAAGAAGAGGACAGCAGCAGTATTAGGCTCCAGTTGTGTTATAGATGAGAACAGCCTCCTCTTTGCCTCTCTCCCAAGTCTCTGCTTGAGTGCTTTTAAAGCCAAATAAATGCCACCTTGTAGCAGTGGGTCCCCCACAGAGAGAAACTTCTACGAATGAAATAAAAAGAATGCAGGCTGGACAGTAAACTTCCCCTATGTGACTGTCTTCAGCCAGGGCTCCCTCTGCACCCTCAAGAATGTTAGAGCATGTCTGGGCACAGGGCACAGCTGTCTCTGTTCCCATTAGGGCTCTCGGTTTTGATTTTGCTAGAGAAACACTGTTCTAAGCTAGCACTTCCCAATATCATTGACTTCATATGAGGCTGTGATGCCATCACAGGGCAAGAGTTACTATCTGATATTTGGAATTTGGGAACTTTTATGTGCCACTTATATGGGTTGCTACTACTGTAATGAAAGCCTTAGAAGAAGCATCAGCTTCCAGCTGTAGAATTGGCACATTTTAGAGTTGAATGTAGTCCTTGATAACGAGAAAAATCAAGCAAGCTGTCATATTGTAGCTGAAATTTTTAGGAATATTTTCCAATGCAGATTTGGGGTGAGGGTTCCTCACAGACCAGGCTGTTCATGAAAATACACTGAATCCTAGAGGGAGTAAAGCAAATCAGAAAACGAAAACACTGAATTTAGTACTATATACTGAGAGCTTTGATACCTGTGATACCAACAGATTTTTATTTTTTAAAAGAAAAAGCAAGAAAAAAAATCATGCTTGATCTAGTTAACAGTTAACAGGCTTTACTGGAACATACGAAATAGTTAATAGAACATACTAAAAGGTAATAGAACATATGGAATACCTGGAGTAAGACCATTCCTTAGGTTCCTCAGCCAAGCAAAACCCAGATTTGTGTCTGGTAAGGTAAGTGAAATCTCAGATCCACAAATACTAGAGCCATATTGTTCAAATGTGTCTTCTGAGCAAATCTACAGAGTCTGTCCTTAAAAGATTTATTGGTTACAGTCAAAACCCAACATTTTCCCTATGAAAGATATTTTTAGATGGCAGTGACAGCTAAGACTTCTCTGAAATCCTCAAAATTTACCATGGCTTTTAATTGCATCTGACTGGCTTCTATAAGTAAAATATTAGTTTTTCTTGCCTGAACTAATACTGCTGAAAACAGTCTGTATCCTGGTACCTTTTTTAGTGGTGATTTTTATTATAGACATCCGTAAAACTAGTAATTAAATGATATGCAAAAATTTGGGTCATAAAATTCCAAAAATTATTCACATCTGTATAGAAAAAATAATATATTAAAAGAAAAGGTGCAGAATGTCAGGTTTTAGATATATCTGACTTGATGGAATCTTAACACAACTTTATAAACATGTAGTTAAAAATAAGACACACAAAACCAGTGAATATTTCAAAAAGCTTGGGTTGAAGTAGGTCCCATCTTTCTTTCTGTTCTTGGCTCTAAAAGAGTTAGATGCTGGGTGGCAGAAGGAAGGAAGACTTTCTGAAAGATGCTATTTTCCCCCTGTTTTAGCCTCTAGAAACAAGGCTATGTGACTGTGGTCAGAACGTGTTTCAGATAAAACAGATATGAAAGAATAAGGAAGAGGAGTTTGTTCCACTTCTTTGAAAATGGCAAATTCAATAAAATACAGACACTAGAAGTGCAAGAACTGAATAAAAATTTTCAGAACTAGCTTATTTTTAGGAAAGACCAGCCTTAGGAGTACCCACCTTGTGTATTGGGATGCCCAAATCAAATGCAAAGCACAATCTATGATTAATTAAGCATGGATAGTTCAGAATCTCAGTGAATTCTTTAGCTTTGCCTGAATGACAGGTAATAATAATTTTGTCATAATTGTCATCCTTTATGAACAGAGATTTAAATTCAAGAGCCTGATATAGCCTCATAAGGTGTGACGGTAGGCAATTCCTAAACTCCAGTATGTAGCCATTGCAGTCCAATAAAACTTGGCATCCTTGGCATTGAAGTTCTTTCTCTGAGGATTGATGGGCTGATTAATTGCTTATTCTCTCATTATAGGAGGTGCTGATAAGTGATTGCATACAGCTTCAGATGTCCATTGTTTAAGAACAGACATTTTGGTTTTCAATAAGGAAAAACTGAATAAAGGCAAGGTATTGATAATATAGTTTACTTCTACAGTGAGGAAATCTTATTCCTAAAATGTGTTTTGGGGTTTTTCCCTCCCTCTGTTGGGAAGTGGTTTCAGAACACACTTCTTTGGTAGATCAAGAACCTTGTTTTCATTCTGAGACTTAAATTATGCACAGTTAGTTTATGCAGATTTATTCCATTGCAGGATATGATCTTGTAAAATGCGGAGTGCTGCCTGTAGGAAACCAGGCAGGTCCAACTTCCTTAACTGAATTATGTCCAAAGAAGAACCAAATACAGAAACGGGAGAAGAATCTGATTAGCAAAGTAAAGTATACCTTGGAAGTCAGAAAGAGCAGTAGGAAAACAAGGCTTGTGTGAAGTGAAGCCAAGTTTAGCACGAAAAATGAACCCAAAGCAAGTATTTTGTCCATGGGATTTTTATTTGTTGTTGGAGGATTTTTCTTAGTTTTTTTTGTTTTGTTTTTTGGGGGGTTGTTTTTTTGTTTGTATGTCTGTTTGGGGATTTTGTTTGTTTGTTTGTTGATGGTTTTTTTGGTGTTTGGTCTGGTTTTTGTTTGTTTGTTTGTTTTTTTCATTGCTACATGCAAAGAGAGCAACATAAAAAGTGAGTGTATTGGGAAGCAAGCATGGGCCATGACTAAACACACACTAGACAGGAAAATTTATCTAATATATCTTTTTGCAAAAAAGAAAGCAAATGTTAGGGTGAAGATGAGCTAGTTAAGGACATGGAGGAGGGCATGAATTTTACCTGTAAGTGTGGGAAAGAGGGAAAACTGGCTGGGGAGAACAAAGGAACCTGATTAGCTCCATCCCACAAAAGTGAGGGATATTGGGTTGTTTCAATAGTACTATTGTTGTTTAGAACTCTAACATGCAAATAAAAGTAAAGGGTACTTACTTGTTATATTATTTCAATAATTTTTGCTAAAAATAATGCAGGTTATAAGGATGACTACAAAGAGATTATAATTGACTCAATTTTCTATTTACAAAAAGGCAGGTTACTTTGTACTTAGTGCTTTTCAGCTCGAAATGATTCACTGAAAACAAGAAGCCTGCCTACATCTCATGAAGTGTTTGACATAGCAACCGCTATGATATTAATTACACCAGAGTAGGAGGAGGTTAGTGAGGAACTGTAGGAAGGAGGCTTATGTTAACATTGGTAAAAATGAGCCTTGTGTGTTGATAAGATCTCTGAAATGGACGTGTGCTGATAGCATCTGTGAAATGGATGTTTGGTCTGAAAGACTCCTTTATTTTCTTTCTCTTATGGTCAGTGTCATTTAATGTTTTCAGTAATGATTAGCATTGAAGGGCAGAAGAATTCTAAGGATTTTTTGAGGCAAAATTGGGAAAAATCATCGTAGAAACCAGTATCTGACATGGGAAATACTTAGCGAAGTTCCAGAAATATGGTAAATATTATTAATATAGCTTGCAACATTTCACACATAGTTGATGCCATAAAATGGGGGCTCATAACTCTGGGGGTTCAAAGAAAGAAAAACAATCCAATGTATTTGTCAATCATATACTGACTATAAATCGGCAGTTGCCTATTGCTTTTGTAGGGAGAAAACAGCAACAAGAAAGCATGTGAGTGTAAAACGTGTAGCAAGGTGTCTTTATGTATACTTAAAGGGACGGTGTTAGAGATTATTAACAGCAGTGCCCAAGCCACTGATAGTGTTTTGGAAGACTGCTGCTCAGTCACCTGTGTTTGCAAAGCATGGTCACAGCCTGTAGCAAGTGCAGGAGAAACTGAGGGATTTTGTTTAAACTCTCAAAACAAAGGCAAATTGTTACACTGCAAAAATTACAGAAATGGTTGAAAGCTTTTACACTTGGAAAAGCATTCTGGAACTGGAAATAAAAATTATGTGCTTTCCTCAAAGTAGTCAAGAATTCAAAAAGGTTTCCAAATTTCTTATAGATTATACTGTTGTTTTGCCTGTGTTTCACTAGGCTTATGCTTCTTACCAGCATAGCCAGTGAATTCAAGTAATAAAATTGCTTTCAAGCAGGAATTGCGAATTAGGTTATTACAGAATACTGTTACTTTTAGCTGTCTCTGTCATTTAAGCACAGAAGTTTAGTTGCTACATGAGCTGACTGGGCATAATACTAAACGTACAAGTAAAAGTTGTAGCTTAAAGCAGTGTGACTTTTAAAAAAATAACATTGCTTTATTATATGGCTGAGCTATAACAAGTATTCTTTCTCAATTTAATGTTAATATAATTTACTTCGGTGTCTTTCACCCCAAAATGTGTGCCATGTTTTTGATCAGTGACCATTCATAATTTTCTAAGTTGCAGTCTGTAAGACAGCAGAAGTGAATTTTCCCCAAGCTGTATGTATTGGCCAGAAAGACAAAAGCCAGGAAAGGGAACTGGCAGCCTCATAACTGAATGAGGGAACAGCCTCGATTTCTCACTGACTAATAGTAGCATAACAGCTGCTAATTTGTTAAGGTTGTACCTGAAATGACCTTATTTATATAAGTACGGTTTTTAGGAAATTTTTATGGAACAGAAATCTGGAAATCAGAAATGTGTCATTAAATAATAGCTAAAACTTGGCATAGTCAAAGTAATATTATTTGAGAAGCAATAATGTACTCTGTGATCTTATAAACAAATAGCAAGGATGACTGTATATGGACATGCTTGAGCTGTAGAGATTTCTGAAAGACACCAAAATAAATCCAAATATTTTAGTAATCCTTTCATCTGAAAGTGCTAGTCTATTCCAGGGCTTTGTATAATTGTTATATTTATCTTTCTTATATTCAGCTTCATTGTCATTGCCACAAACACCTCAGAAATGTATTTATAAAAATAAAAATTAAATTAATTCTTATCTAATTCTTATCCTGTTTATTCAACCAACTTTGTCTTTACATGGATAATCCTGTAATTTCCCTATACTATTCCACTTTTTCATTTTTTGATAAATCTGTATTCTTTCTGTTCTCTTAGTTTCCCTTTAATCTTCTGTCAGCTGCTTGAGAATCTCCTTCATCATCTCTTCTTCTGTATTTGAATTCTTTCACATGTATCCATGGGTCATGCTTTCCCTCTCTTTTCCCTCCTTATTCCTAATGTTTGAATGATATAAAGCAATGTGAAAGCTTTTGCTAGCTTCTCTTTGCAGGCAACTCCCAAGCTTACCTCTTCACCCCATTCTGTCTCTCTCAATTTAGTTTCACATTTCAGCCTGTCTTCCTGGATGTATTGTTCTCAGTTCAAACCCAATATTCTGAAAGTGAACTATCTTTGGAGGGTTTTTTTTAGATTATCAGTGTTGCTCAGTTTTTCTTCTTAGCTGGTAGTTTTGTTATTTCTTTGGTGATTTAGACTGTGGCATGTGTCCTTTTTCAGCTGCATTTGTGCTGACTTGAAAAAATTACAGTTATCTGTCCCCAAACCACGTCTTTGCATTTGTCTCTCCCACATCCACTGTCTGAGGACTTCTAGAACAAATAATTTAGTCCCAGTCAAAATGAACCAGGCTATTTTTAAAAGTGAATTTCAAGTTTATTTTGATGGAACTGTATTGAGGAAAAATCACATGAACATTTCCTGTTGATGCTAGACTGGTCTGTAGCATCTTTCAGAGGTCAGTGCCAGGTAAGAAGGAGTTGTCTGGGAGTGTTAACTGTAGCTAGTAGCAATCTGTATGTTAAGCTGTAAATGTTAAATCATAATAAGGATAAGTGATTTATTTTTTTATTCACTCTTAGGGTGAAATATGTGTAACACTTTCAATTTTAATAATTAATTTTCTGTCATGTAGTCTAAAATTTTTAAAAAATATTTAAGAGATTCAGGCCCCCATTTTTTGCTTTGTCCTGATCAGCAGACTGTATGTATTTTATTCTTAAACTATGCTATGGATAGAAAAATACATCTTTGTTTGGGACAATAATGAACTGTTAGGGCACTTGGGCAAGCACTGCACTTCATGCTCCATCTATTGGTTATGTCTTAACCTTCCCTTTAGAAGGCCAAGAAGAAATGTATCCAGTATTTTCTCTCTTTGGAAAGAAAGCCACTGGACTACTTAAAGGCTTAGAGAGCATGTGAGATGAGGAAGAAGGGGTGAGGCAACATCAACTGTATCTGTTGTCTCTATGGTGAGCTTTGAGAGATCACTGGTCGATTCACAAATAATTTCTTCACTGAAGGAGTGGTTAAGGAATGGAACAGGCTGCCCAGGGAGGTGGTGGAGTTGCCATCCCTGGAGGTGAAGAAACAAGAAAGAAACCTGACATGGCAATCAGTGCCATGGTCTGGTTGGCAAGATGCTTTTCAGTTAAAGGTTGGACTTGATCTTGGAGGTCTTATCCAACCTGAATAAGTCTGTGATTCTGTGGTTAAGTAGAGAGGGAGAGAAATGAATTGCACACCTGTGTATATTCAGAAGACAGGTATGCAGGGTACTTCACAGAAATAGTTTTAAGCATCATATGGACTAGATGGAATCTGGGCATCGGGTGAGCCTGTGTGTACCAGAGTGTACCAGATTAAGGAAAACAAGTCCAAACAACTCATTCTGTGATGCTGCATGGTAAGGGGAAGAACATAAGAATATGCAGTCACAGTGTTTTCATCAGGCCAGAGATGAGTATCTTTGTAATTCATTATCTTTGTTGTATTGTTCCTCAATAAATTTTTCTAGTTGGGGTTTTCTTTAGAAACATTGAAAATTTAGTGTCCACAGCATGCTGCGGAAAGGATTTTTGCCATTAGTTGCCCACCTTGCTATACTTGTTTTGAATTTGTCTTCTGCTGTTTCCAGCTGATGCCTACTTGAGACTGAGAGAGGGTTAACCCCACTACCATGTCATCTTTTGTGTTCTCCATAAATGTCTGTGCCATTGAGTGAGAGATCTAAATGTTTTTGTGTCAAGCTGGGCTGTTATACATGGGAATAAGCTGTGCCAGTACATTGCCAAGTTTTGCTGAAAATTAAGTGAAATGTTGCTGGAAAATAAAAAATAATGCTCATCTTCCTTCCAGCATGCCCTCATGCTTGAACTGTTGGTATGTTTTCATCACACATCTGCGTCTGTAACAGCTAATTCTTTCTAAAACAGAGAGACTAGAACTGCATGTATTTTTCTACATGGAAACACAAAATCAGTTTATATATAACATTATTTTAACAGCAGAAATGCAACTAGTTTTCATATCCCATTTAATCTCACATTTTACCAGGGAGTGGACAGTTTTTATTCCTTGCAGGTCTGAATCCAAAGAGATTCACAGAGAGAGGTGGTGGTCCATTAATATTACTTCATGAAAGGACATTCATTGCTAGAACCCTCAAGCCATTATGTATTTCCTTTCACTTGAATCTATGTGGTTTTCCACTCTTCTGCACAACTGAGTAGTATATTGTTTGAGCATGATTTTGATGGGCAAAGGTAGTCTTGACCATCTGTTAAACATTTAGTTCTCTCATCCGTGGTATGTGAGCAACTGGCTTTTCCTATTTGTCTCATGTTTTCAATGATTTTTAGAAATTTTTATTAGGTCTGTGTTATGACTGTCAAGAGCTCTCTGCTTACCATGGCTCTTTAATATCACAAACAGAGAAAAGAGTAAAATGATACTAAAATTAATCAGTAATATATTCAAAGGAAGGAGAAGGAGTTCAAATATTTTAATTCTGAGGATGTGGAAATACTGTACATATGCTTTAAGGACTGAAAATTTTTACTTAATTGTTTTTTGAGGTAAGATATTGGTAAAAATTACTTATAATTAATATTTCATTGATAGAGTTGTCACTTTAACCAATAATCAGATGATATCTAAAGGATGTAATCTAATGCTGCAAATGTCCAGTGCAGTTATCTTCACCATTGTAGGTGATAATTATCTATAAAATGATGTTTTGCAACCTTTGATTTGTGTGCCTAAGTTTTGTTCTGCATCTAGAATTTGCAGCTGTCTCTAACTGTAGATTAAACTCTTTCCAGCAGAGGGTGATGGTACATTTATGCTCAGGCATCTGATGACAGTAACTTGAGAACTGGACTGTTTTTATACTGCAGAGGAAGGTTATGGACATCCATGCATTCTGTTAAATGCATTCCTGGATGCTGGTCTGAATGGATCCAATTTAAACATTGCCTAGGATCATGGGATTTTACTACTGATACAGATATTTAAAAAGTATATCTGTGAAAACCACAACTAAAGAAAGTTTTCATGTGGTGTCCCTCCATTCATTGACTGCTTAACTGAGTCATAGTATGATTCTGTGTTGTACTTATATTTACCTATTGCTTTCCCTTCAAGGGCAGTCCCCATCATCCATATAAGTGTTGCTGGTTTTGACTGTAGCAATAGACCTAAAAAAAATATTTAAAAAAAATTTCCACATTTGCTTTTTGCAAAGTTTACAAGGGCTTAATTAATCTTGAGACCTCATTGTCTCTGTCATGTTCAGGTAGAACTGATGAAAGGTTGCACGTCTCATGTGGGAGGGAGCTGGAATCATGGAAAGGAAAATACATAACATTAAGTCTTGTTTACACAGGAAAAAAAGCTATTGAAAGATAAATATGCCTAAAAATTATGGGTATTTCATAATCATTAATACCAGCATATGGCGCATTATTTAGTAAGAGCTCTGGGACTTCTGAATAAATGATCTGTGCAGAAATACTGCAAAGCTTGAATAAACGAGGATCTGACATGGATTAGAAAAGAAAAATCACAAAAAATCCACTGGTCAACACAAACATAAAATGCAAAAGAACTCTAAAGGTGAAAAAGTGTGTATCTGCTTTTCATCATACTGAGGCTGTTGGTTTCCTTGTCATTTACCGTCACTCATTAGTTCCAGTGATTTCATCATTGAAACTATATCTATTAGTGAATGGCTCTAGTTATATTGCATATTAGTACTCAAGGTGCAAATCTGTAATTGATCTAGACTCTTTTGTGTGTAGTAGAATCAGTAGTTCAACAAATATTATCTGCTTAAATCTTCAATACCTCAATGTGTTAAAAGAAAAATAGACTTGATGTAAGATACCTTTTAACTGGAAAAAGGTTAATGTCAAGCTAATCCTCCAAATAGCATATTTCTGTATGTTCGGATCTAAAAATTTATAAAAACTTTAATTTATACTTAATTTTTTTTTTCATTTTCATTGAGTTAATCCTTTCGTGGCATTTTTGTTTGATTGCCGTGTCTATGTTTTCAAGTAAGTGAACATCTGACAACTAATGTTTGAAGTACAAGTAGAGAAAATCTCTTTTTTGTGCACTATTTAGATGAAAATCTCTTTCAGACTTCTTAGGTAAAGAACACTGAGTTCTGAAACAGCAACTCCTTGCAGAAAAACATGTATTTTCTACTGTGTGAAAGGAAATTGAAATCCAGAATAGAGTGTATTTGGAGGGAAATCTTTAATTGTGATATGATATTAATTTAGCAGTAGAATGAAATATCCATGGCTTTCTGCAGTGTATAAACAACAGTAACAAAATTTGCTAACATTTTTACACATGTACTTATACTAGTAGAGTTGAAAAGAGGCAGGGCTAAACCTAACTTTTACAACAGTCGTCTGTTGGTTGGTTCTGTCATTTAGTGAGTTGCACTTGCAAATAAGTAGCTGGAAGGAATTGCAGTAGCAGATGCTGCTGTTTCTTTACATTCTTTTGGGCTGCTAACAAGCTCATGGCATATGTTGTAACCTTGATGCTTCTAATGGAATTATTTTGGATAAATTATAATTTCATACTATTACATCTGTTTAAGCACCTCACAATCTTTTAGTAGGGAGCTCCTGGAACTTCGTAGTATATTACTGTAATGGTTGTCTTCCTTAGTCTTCTGGTTACAGGGGAAAGAAACCTAATTATTTATGGCCCAAGTCTTAAAATAGTTAACCCAGTGCATACATTTATGCTGTGTGGCTACAGGGGCAATACACATACATATGTATATGTGGCTTATTTGGGTAACATTATTAGATTAACCCTCATTTTTGCAAAATGAAAACTTGTGTTTGCAGACACTGAATCCCTTATAAACCTACTGAAATTCTGTGGTTGACTGCATTACATCAGGGAACCAGAATTCCCCTTTGAATCTCATGTTCCCTGTTGGGCCATACAGAACCCATGTGCTGATTGAGACAGGCTCAGGGTTGGCACTCCCCCACAGGCTGAAAAAGTGCTTTTTTCTCTTGAAAGGTTTACTTGACCTGAATAATTTTACTTGATTTGAGAGTCTCTGACTTTTTACCAAACAGAATTTTCTTTCATATATTTTAGTCACTGTTGCTTTCCTTGAATAAAAGGCTAGATTATTATATTTTTAGTACTGAAAAAATAAAAATACAAAGGTATACAGAAGGGAGTATAGAAAAAACAGGAAACAGATACTCAATAATGAAGAAACTCTAAAGAAATCACTTTTCTAGATCTGTAGAAGAAAATGATTGATTTACATGCCTGCTATCAGGAAATTCACTGCTATAGTTATATTTCTTTGCCTAAGTTCATTTAATTGGTCTCGATTTTCTCCTGTCTGAAAATGTAGCAAAGTTTGTGAGGGCAGGAAAATTTGAACACTTTCTCAATCACAGAGACCACAAAATGTAAGTGTTTTATAGTTGTAATACTGTGCATTGTTGAAAAACAACATAAAGCAAAGTCAAAATTCGAAAAAAGCTACCCCCAGCACTACAGCCCATCTTTTAATAGTGTTTTGGAGATGTTATCAGGCATTTTCTTACTGCTTATCTCTGGTGTGATACATGTTTATGATGCACTTGGACTTTTTAAAATACTTTAGCTGTGTGCACTGTATGCAGTAAAGCTTTTCAGTGAATCCTTTAATGGGAGACATATTGCTACTTAGCTTAGTATCTGTCTATTCCTTTACTTCCTTCTTTATTTTAGCTGCACATCCTAATAATTAGTTTCAGGCAACCATAAGATTGCTTTAAGCTGATGCTGTCAAATGGTGAAAACACTGGGCCATCCTTTCTATCCTAGAAATATTTTACTGTATAATCACAACAATATTGTTTTATATGGTTTTCTGGGTAAAGGGAAAAATGGGAAGGAATTCTGGGCTGGTATTCTTCGTAATTTTTTGTGTATGTGTGCTGTGCTAAGAAATACTTTAAAATTTTATTACTTAAGATTTTAAAAGTTTTGTAAAATATGTGGAAAATATCAAAAATCCATTTAGAGTTTAAATGTGAAGACATGAATAAATAAAATAAATGAGCTGAAAAAATAGCTTCAGCAAGCAGAATATATGGCATTCGGTAAACTTCACAGAAAAAAACAACTACAAGAAAAGTATAATCTGACTTAAATTTGTAATACTAATACAGAGGGGCTATATGGAGCATACTTCATAGACCTGAATGTTTTCAAGTGTGCAGTTCATATAAAAACTGAGTGTTTTTTAATCTTGTGAGCAACATCTGAGTCTCTCCTTTAAATTCAGTTCCTTCAGATAAATAAACGCATACATGCATATCAGTATTTACTTTGAAAACTTGCTTTTCATGAAGATACCTTTCTGCATTCTTCAGATACAATAGTTAACTCAGCAGTTGGTAATCACTTGCAGTTGAAGAGATGTGAAGGAATGGAGGCACCTGAGCTGGCTTTGACCTGTGGTACATCAGCAGCGTGAGCAGGACAGGAGCTTGGCAGGGCTGCAGAGTTCAACTGGGAAGTAAAACAAACACCCGTGCTGTCAGTTTGCACTGAGCTCCAGCCTGCCATTGCAAGCTACACCAATATTTGAACACTCTAACTTAAAATAAACAAAATATGCCTATAGTGGGCTGCACTGTAACCTCTTTAATGCTGAAAGACATCAGAATAAAGGAACTTCTTATTTTGCAGGTGCAGGAGATGAAATGAGTAAGCAGTGGCTGTGCACTTTGAGTTCTCCTTGGAAAGAGTGTTAATGTTATCTTAAGCTGTATTTTTGGGAACAGGCTTTTTCCTTCTGAATATTTTTCTTATTTGACTGAACTGTGAAATTGTATTATTTTATATGAAAATCTGCAAGGGGAGAGGAAGGAGGGCAGGAAGAAATGGAAGAAAGGAGGAGGGTGGTGTCAGCCACCCAGGAATGCTGTGTGAGAATCTGCTGAAAGTGCTGGTGTGAGAAATTTTTGTGGACATAGGTTATTAATGCCTCTTTACTCAAACTGTATAACAGCCCATATTCTTAGTCTTTAGTTCTGTTTGTAACATATATTTTACATTTAAATACAACAGGCTGGGGAAGGATCATAGGCCCAGCAAACACCCTGAGAAAATGGTGCCTGCCTGCCTGAACTGAATCTCTTGTTGCCTGAGATAAGCTTTTCCTTTAGAAACCTTTACTGTTTAACTCCAGCAGTCACCACAACTAGGTTACAGTTGTGCAAAAGGAAGGGCACTTGGAAAACGAGGAGCTGGAGAGACTCAGAAAATGGAAATAGGGCAGTTCATTAAATTAAATATATCTTGTGAGAGGCTCATTTTAAAGTTTGTGGAGAGAGGGAAAGAAGATTGGAATTGCAGTGGGAATGCTCTATTGGGGTCAAGAACAGTTACTGTCTCTCAGATGCAGAAGGAACTGTGGATCCCCCAGTCTGACTGACAGACCTCAGTTGCCATAGTTTGGGGAACTTTGTGATGAAGGCTATGGTTGTAGAAAAAGAGGACATGCTAATCACCTAAAAATATATATTAGAATTATATGTAGACTAAGTATCTTCAGCATATTTAAAATTTAAATAAATTTCTTAATCTCCATTGTTCAGGTGATATTAAGCACATCAGTGCAAGTTCAGAGTCTTGGATCTCTGCGTAAGGCTGCAAGGACACAGATGTTATCCATTTCTCAAGTCCTGATAAACTGTACTATTGGACTGGGTTCATGTGGAAATCAGGACAGTCTTATTCAGTTTCTCAGGTTCTTCATGTGTAGAGGCAAGAGCAATGCCTCAGAACAACACATTTAACTCTTCTTGGACTTAGTGTGGCCATCAGTTGTTACAAAACACATGCTTTTCAAGAAAGGTGGAACTGAGGGGCATTTTGTAGGTCACTGAATTTGTTTTCTACTATTGCAGGCAGCCAGGATGCCTTTCAGAAGCAATCAAACATTGTCAAAAATTGTCAAGAATTTTAATTGACCTCTTGATTGCTTTCTCCTAGGAGCCCAATTCCTTTTAAGATAAAATATTTTCCTTTTTTGTATAATAGCCAAAGTACTGTTTGTACTACTTGGCATAAAACAAAGCTCTGTTTTCTTTGGTGCTTGTGGTTGATGTACCTCCTGTTTTTCTTAATTTTCTTACTGCTAGATTTTTCTCAGCTTGACTGCTAGGACTTCTCACTTTCCCTTAAATTTTCTTGTCTCCAGGATGCTAATCAATACCTATTCTCATTATTTCTCTCCTTGGTTTATTATCTGCATTAATTTGGACGTGAATATCTGTCTGGCTTGATCTGTAATCCTGTCCCTGCAAAAACTTTGCCTCTTTTTTATTTTTTCCTTAAAATTGGAGGTACTGATATAACTTCAGTGTGCTTTTATATCTTGCATGATTTACATTATATGCAGTTCAGACTTATTAAATACACTATTGGCTGCCAAGAATAGATAGTGCTCTAATGTACATATACACATGTATGTTATTACTGTATTATTATTTTATAAGGGTGGGCTCATTTTATGCCCATGCTTATATGAGCTCCAGAGTAGAGATGCAATAGTCACTAATGCTGATTCAAACTCAGGAAATCAAGTCAGATTACTGCTGAAGTCTTCATTTTGAAAAAATTAAAATGCACAGTAGAAAATACAAGGCTGTTGTGGCTCTGGGAACTCTTTCTTATCAAAAAAACATTGCCTGGCTCTCCAAGAAAATAAAGCAGTGTAAGGTTCCCCTCTGCAGCAAATCTTATATTTTGAAAGAAGATGTGGTAAAGAAAGTGTCTTCCCAGGAATGCTGTCTTGTGTTCCACAAAGGTAGGTAGGATCACTTCCCTATGTCCTGAGTGCAAGAACATGTCTTTGGTTCTAATTCCAAAATGTTGCATATGAGCCTGTATAAAGCTGAAAGCAGTTGGTGCTATACAAAGAAACTATGTGTGAGACAGAACATTTCGCTCAGAATGTTAACAGTCTGTGGATATTTGATATGGTTCTGCTGTTGCAAACCATGTTTATTTGATGCCTTTGGTTGTGTGGGGTTTTTTGCAGTACTGCTCTGAAGCATAACACTGGGACAGGAGCTGTAAGATGACTGAAGCTAGTGCATTTCTTCTACTGAAAGAATTTACAGCAAATTTCTTTAAACACATCACCTATATTTGAACAGGGCTGTCAACATAAACAAATATGTTAGGAAGCTTTTGATTTTTTAATGAGTTTCTCAAACCAGTCTGATTTCAGTGAGAGAAGTCTAATTTGGCAAGAGTCCCTGCAGAACCTCTCCACAACCTGCAGGTTTCCCCCAAGATCCTCAAAAGCTGTGCAGGCTGCCAAGTAGAGCTGACTCCAAGGGAATACAATAAATTTAAGCAGTATATTACTCCCATTTCCATCTTTGCTTCTTTTTTTGTGACATTTTAAGTGGATGTTGGGCATCTTTTTTCATACATGACTGGTAGATTCAACAATCAGAATATGGCTATTCCTCCATCTTAGTGTTCAGATTTTAAGTTTGGCTTGAGACTGAGTATGAGAGTCAAACCATATTATTTTTATTCAGAAGAAGATATTCATTAACTTCAGTACTTTTTCTCCTGCAATGGATAGAAATTATCAAAACCTGAGAGTTTAGCACAATTACGTAATTCTGGTTTGTAAGTGCCACATCTATGTTTAATGTACCCCTTGGCTGCATAAAGGGGTTCCATTGCTATAAAAGGATAAAGTGGCTCTCACCAGGAGATCCTGTTGTGTGAGTGGCTGCAACTGAGCAAGTTCCTGTAAATGTCTGTTAATATGATTCTCTCCCAGCCTGAGATTTTTTGCTCTGAATTATATAGCAAGTTTTGCATACTTCACTGTGCATCCAAATACGTACCCTAGCTGCCCAAAATTTAATGTGTTTCAAAGGAATTTTCTCCTTTAGTGTCTATATTTTTTAATAGTCCTTATGCCTCAGTTAATTTTGACAAATTTCTTTGTATTTACATCTAAGAACCCTTGAAACTTGTGTACTAAGATTTAGTCATTTACAAAGGAAAGGAACAGCAGCAACCTCAGCATACCAGTGTTGAAAATTATGTTTGGTTTCCTCTTACAGGGCTGTGAATCATGTTTTATCTTTCAGACTTTAATGCTCTCCGATAGGAATAGAATCAGGGTAGGGGGGCGGTTATGAAAAGATGTGTAAATGCTTCTTTTTGTACAACATAAGGTCTGTGGTTTGAAGCACCTTGGGAAGAAGAATTTGAAATTTTGATGACTCCATGTTTTACTCTGTTTTACAATAATTTTGATACAAAAAGTGATTAGATTGTCTCAGCCTCTGAGAAATATTCACAGAAGAAATATTCACAGTGAAGATACAGCAGCTGCATTCTCTTAGGGCTGATTATTTTCTTTGGATAAAGGGCATGTCACACAGTGCTTGGATATGACTTGTCATTCATATATGCCACATGACCCTCACAAACAATTACGAAGAATTGTATCTTCTCTGGAACTATAATACAACAGGGCCTAGGGAAAGAAGATATTTCATCTCTTGAAGTTCACAATGAATATGTGAGAGCTGTGAAGAATGCCTTACTGCCCCAGGCAGGTAGCAAATGTCAGATGAAAGAAAGTTACAGAATATCAGCCTATTTTCTGTTCTATCTCTTCCTGCTCTGGAAGAGCATTTCAGCAAAGAGAAGATAAGATGGGGATTGTTTTAGACAAATCAAATTATTCTAAATTTACTTCAAGACCTGAACAACACTGTGTGCTATTCCAAACCAATTGTCCTCAAAAAGGGAGTTTAAATGCCTGGTGGCTGGTGTCAGTGCCTGCAATATACATAGAGCTACCTTGCTCTAATAAAGCATATTCAGTGGTGAGGAATCTTTGTGTTGCTTTTTTCTTCCTTTGGCTTCTGGTCACAGTAAGTGGACATCCATCCTCATGTTCTTAAAGTTAACCCTGAGAAAATATCCAGTGTGAATGTGTTGCTTATTCAAGATTAGCTACTCTTTGCATTCTTTAATGAATGAGATTTCTATTGATCTGATAGAAATGTTAGATCACTTTCTCTGCTACTACAAGAAGGTACTACATTTCCACACACTATTACTCTTCCAACATTATTCAGTTTAACCACCCATCATGAACTGACATTCATACCAATCCCCATGAGTTGTAACCATGCCCCTCTCACATCAGTAGCCTGCAAGTATGCACTTCTCCCACATTCTGAAATTTACTGTTGTAGCCCAGTGTTTTGATTTAGCCCATGAAAGCAACTGAGCCCATTAGAGCTATTTGCTCACTCCTGTCCCAATGGAATGGGGGAAGAGATTTGAAAGGGTAAAAGTGAGAATACTTTTTGTTTGAAATAAAGTCAGTTTNAGTATGGAATACCCCTGTGGTCCTTTGGGATCAACTGTCCAATAGACTGGATCTACACCAGCTATTGGAAAGAAAATTAACTCTATCTCAGCCAAAACCAGCAGAGGCAGCACTTGTCAGATAATGTTTTTTGTGGTTTTCATGAAAAAGTATTAGGGATTATTATCTTGAATCCAGTAGACTTGCCTGCTGTTATCATTCTTGGCAATGGCCAACTGTATGTCTATTGCCCATTCTACTGTCACAAATTCTCCACATTGCCCTCATTCGACATTCCACTAGAGGCAATGTTGTCTACAGTTCCTTTGTATGGGTGCTTTGAGTGAGGTAATATTGTCTAGAGCTGATTTGTAAAGATGCTTACATCTACTGACTCAAGGTGCTACAAGATGTAGTGATTGGGGTAAGTTAATCCTTCAATTAATTAAGAGTGTCCATGAATAGCAAAATCTAGAGAAATGCAAATTTTAAGTAATATAGGGAGATGATGCAGATAAATATTTGGATGTTCAAAGTTAAGTGGAGACGAATGGTAGCTGTGAAGTTATATTAGATGAGTGTAAGTAGGTTTATTTGTAAGGTAAAGGCTTGGTTGCCTTCTGAGATTGAATAATAAAAAAAGTTTGACTAGATAAACTTTGGCAGACACTAAAGGTTTTGTGCAGTTGTATTAAAAATTTTTAGACTTTCCTACAAATAAAAGTACTAAATCCATCAACAATGAGGGAAGCAGGAATCAGTGCTTATGTCTTCTCTATTAACTCTTGAGATGAGAACGTTCCATGACATACTTCTGCTTATTTATTTTAAGAAAGAACATTCACAAGTTGGAGTTAGCTCTTTATTAAGATGGAAAGACTGTGATACTATGTTAAAATCTATTTACTGGTTCTGTGCCTAAGGTTAATGCTTAATTAAGAGATGAAATCTATAGCTTAAGAAGAATACTTAATTTACTGGGAGTTACACTATACAAGGGAATTGAGTATGTGCATCAGTCAACTTCAAATATGACACTATGTCTGTTTAGTCATATCTTCAAATAATCTTGACCTAAATAAATTCCGCAGACGTATTGTCACTCAGTTACAGGCAGTATTTTAAAGGAATTGGCTTAGATATGACAATGAGAGTTGTAACTTAAAAGCAAGTTGTAGCTTTTAAGCAAACTGCCAAACCTATTTTGAAACAACTTTAGCCAATGACATAATATAATTTATTTGTTTTATTTTTAAAATCAAAGTAAAGAAAACAGTATTTAAATATTGAGATGAATATGCTGTATTTCAGAGTTTTTGAAAGCACAGGAACTTCTGATGGTGTCATTATACTATGTTAAACATTTATAGTACCATATTTAATTAGTCTTCTCACACATCGGTACATTGTTCATTAAGGTTTATATTTATGTCCTGGATAATGTTTGTGGGAATAAGTAGTATATTTTAGTGCACGAAAATTACTATGTTTGGGGGTGGGGCCCAGGGGGTTGATGGGAAGTCATCTTTCTGTTATATAATCCTTCCTTTTAGTCTGAAACAGAAATGATGTGTTAATGCTATGATAGGTCCAAGTTTACTTTGATTTTATCAGGTAATTCCAATGGAAATTGGGTTTGACACTAATGAAATAAATACTCCCTGCGTTTGTATCCAAGGAGGTTTCAGTTTGTCTTTGAATATAAATATTCTTGCAGAAAATCAGTAGCTGGCAGTTTTCTTTAGGTATTGTATTATTTTGAATTATGCTGTAAATTCATTTGTGTTTGGGCAGAACTGATGTTATTCCACTCACTCAGCAGTCCAGAGGAAGACAGATAATCTGACTCTCAGTTCACAGCCAAAGGAACAGAGAGGTAGACAAAATTACTATTTTTTATTGAGTTTATTCACAGTTTATGATCATCTCCCAGTCTGTGAAAATAAGGTAGGACTCTTAGCTAAAAAGTAATTTGTCAGTTTAAAAAGATTACTTTAATTTTCCTCTGAGAAAAGTTCAGGATAATTCCTGAAGAAAAGTTCAGAAAAGTTCCCGAGAAGTTCAGAATATCATTCCCATATTGTTTTATGTTGTTCTGTCAGTCATAGGAGGTGTTTTCCAACAGACATCTTGAGTAGCTGGAAATATTTTAATATTAGTTTGTTGGCTTTGATCCAACCAGAATGGTAAAAGCAGATAGAAGAGAGATGCAAAGAAAGAAGGAAATAATTTGGCTTCATTTCAGGCTATTAAATATTTGACCTCATGCCAAGTAGTTTAATTTCACATGGGCTAATATACTTCATCTCCACTAAAGGGAAGGAAAATTTAAATCAGAGAAAGGCAAAATTTAGGGTAAGATTACCTCCTCTTTGTTTCCTTTTTCATCAGAACTGTTTTTAACTAATCTGGAATGAAAAATAACAAAAACGAGAGGTTTTTACCTCTTCTGTACTAAAAGATTGGAGCTGTCTTAGGTACTTTGATTCACCACCTGAGATGGCTTGGCAAGAAGTGACGTCTGAGATGTTCAGATCTGAGTGTTAACCTTTATCATTTCCGTATCTGCCTCCTACTTTTTGCTGTGAAGAACAGAAAGCTCAGGCAGCACCATGTATATCACACTGTAGCAGTCTGAAACAGCTCAGTTTGTCTTGGGGGCTCTCATGCAAATTCTTTCATTACATTTGCTGAGGCAGTGTGGGTTTGCATTCAAAACTACAACCTTTGAATACAAGTTTAGGGCTTGAATTAATTCAAACTCTTTAAGCACAACTTGTTCATAACTGTGAAGTTTCACTTTGCTCCCAAACCATGTAGAACTGTGAGTTGTGTATGATTAGGATGCAGCAATAGGAACCATGAATCATTTGCTCCAGTTTTATGAGTCTTTGAAGATTATAGATGTGAGGCTTTTGTTGGATATGATGTGCTTTTTATAGTTTCTGGGTCTTTTCCAAGCTGTCCATGTGAAAAGGCATGGCTTGAGATCAGTATAAATTTCTAACAGACAAAGATCTGTGTCGGTTCTAGCTACCTTTCAGCACGCAGTGTGATTCCTTCCTACAGGAGGAACCCAGTCAGATCCGCAAAAAGATCCTATTCAAGGGAACAGATTCTCCTTGGAAGCACATGTCTTCATGGTCTGGAATCAGGTGCCTTAGTGTCACTGGATAGCTGGGATGCTGCACGTTGTGTTCAATTGGCTCATTAACAGGAAGACTCATTTGTCAATAACCATTAAATGCAGGAAATTGCTGCTGAGCCATTGGTGTCGGATGGAGTATCGCCGACTATGGTCAGTGAAGCACTTGTGCATCCTCTGACTGCTTCTGAAATAGGAAGACTCTGGTTTGTTTATCAGAATTTGGAGTCTTCACTGTGGATTTTCCTATTACCTCACATTATTAGTGACCTCTGAAAGCTAAATAGAAACCAATGCTATTTCACGTATAGCAAATCTCTTGTAAGATTTATAAAAAGTATCTTCAGCTAAATAGGGAAAACTTTCTGAATATTAGTGGTTAGGAGAAAAATATATGTAAAATTGATATTAATTGGAGGGGCTTTAAATTTGAATTTAGCTTTTAGGACCCTACCAAGTATTTTCTTCCCCAATCAACTGTATGGATAGGAACAATTTTTCTGATTTCTATTTCAAGATCACATGATCTCATAGGTTTTGACAACTCTACCTCAGGTTAGTAAGTGTCTCTTGTTTCCAAAAATGTATTGACAACCAGGAACATCAAGGAAAGAGTTCATTGCAGAGATTAATTCCAGAAGAGACAACAAAGGTGATGTTACTAAGTATTTTTGATTACTGGCAATGTATTTTGAAAACTTTATCAACTTTAGCCATTTGATTTTGACTTTATCTACAAACCCAGATGGCCTATTTGGGGCAGCCAAATGGAGCAATTGGTTGAGAATTGTAATTTTGCAAACTTGTTAAATATGAGAATATTTTTTCAGGGCTGGCTGCAGCTGCAGTGAAAAATTGCAGAATTGTTTGCCAGTCATTATGAGTTGCAGATGGGAGCCTGAATTCTTTCAGCCTCTCAGTTCGCACTCAGAGCAATATGGAACATTTCCTTCACCTTTCATTTATGACAGTACCACCACCACATGTTTTATTTTCATTTAGCAAGTGAAGAAGATATGGTTTAGGTCCACTGCCATTAGGAAAAGACTTCCATTACCTTGTGTGGGAACCTTAGCTCATGTCATTGAGGACCAGCCTACTCTGAGTTAGGGCATCATAATTTGTTCCATATAATTCAGACAAAGGATGTTCATAATCTAGGGATGAAGCATTCTTTGGTGAACCAGTGCAAAGCACAGGCAAGGTAACATACAGTGAAGCACTGAGCTTTTGTGCTTTTGCAGTCTGTTTATAGGAGTTTAAGAAGTCCTATAAATTAGGATAGAAAAATGTAAGGATTAGCAGATGTGCCATGCTTATGGCTTGCATATGAATTGCAATTTAAAAGAACTAAGAAAAACCATGAATTTAGCATATAGTTATTAGGTGAATGCTACTATAGACTGTTTTTCATTTGTATACTATCTATCACTGTATTTATTTCTAGCTATATTTTAGCATACTGCTAAAACCCTGTATGTATAACGTGTATGTTGTTAGTTATTTTTTAAGAAAAGCACCTAAAAATAAATTTTCAGTGCTTCTGAGTTTATTGTGAAGTTGGAACACAGAATGTCCATTCTGCTTTGATCAAGAATGTCATGTTGACTCTCTCTATATTTTATCTCTATTTTGTTGTTGTTTAGATTTTTTTGGGGGGTTTTTTGGGGTTTGGTTTTTTTTTCTGTATGTACTTACCTCTAGGGTAGTAACAACAGTAATAGACAGCAACCATCAAAGAAATAATGAAGCATTTCCTTTAGAGGCTATAGAGCTGTTCAGAATATCACTTCAAGGCTAAGAATAGCACAGAGAATTTAAATTACAGCGCAGTGTTGGATTTTTGTGCTACCTCTACAGTGTGAACTTTTTTCCTTGGTTTAGGAAGATCCTATGATTATTTGAATCTATAGGCTGCTGGAAAACAGTTATTAAAGTATGAACTCAAGACGATGTTATTTGGGGACAAGGAAGAATAAAGGCCCCAGGAATCAGAAAGACAATGTTTCTCTCTCATTATTTTGGGTCACTGAAGATTACATCTGAAAAGGATAATCTCAGATAGGTATTTCTAGGCTCACATATGGAGAAGTAGGACAAGAGATTATTTAACAGCTCAACACAAAATTTGTTGGTTAGGGTAGCTGGTGCCAAATACTCAGTGTACTTGGCAATAAATTGCTTTTCATCTAGCTTAACCTCTTTGCTGAAAACTAGCATAACTAATGCATACTCAAAAATAAAAAAGAAAAAAAAAAGGAAATGTTTCTTCTTGGATTAAGGCATGAAAATCCTTTAAAAATAGCATCTCTTCCCAGACTCTGGAGACAGGAAAGCAGGTAACAAGAGGAGAGGGTTACCCGTAAAGGCTTCTGCTTTTTCAGGGTCAGAAAGTTCCTTGGGACCTTATAAGGCCCTGTTTCAGTAAATAGAAAGTCAGCTAACAAACATGCCAGTTCACTTCAATAATAGTAATTTCCTATAGGCAAAACCACAGTGGTAAAAAAGATACATTTGTGAAGAAATGGATTTTAAGATTTAAGAATTAATATGTAATTGGCTCTATAAGAGGCATTTTAAGAAAAGTCATTTGTTATCCAAAATAGTATTGATGCTGCCTCTGGAAGTGTTTTGCAATAGGGTTGTAGTTAGAGCAATACCAGGTTTGTGCCAACACAGCATAAAAGACAACAGCCTCAGAAATCTGGCTTTGAATCTCATATAGTAATGGATTCATGTGATTTTAATATGTTTTATGTTAAAAAGTCCTGTAAAGTTAACCAAAATACTCTAGAACTCAGTGACTGCATAATAGAAAACATGCTCTCTTTTATATTTTGACATGTGCAAAGATAGTTAAAAGATGTAATGCTGTGCAAACCAGACTAACATGGAATAAGAAAATATTCAATCTATAGGTGTTCTGTTTTATTTACTTAATATGATATACTCAAGATTTTTCCTTGAAAGCAGTAAACAGCTCTATCTCAAATGTCTCTGAAATCAAAGTGTAAATTCTCTCTTGTGGTGAGCAAGAAATCTTAACTTCTTCTATATAGTCATTCTGAAATGGTAAAAACTGGTGTGCAAAACAAAGCCAAAAGTTTAAAGTGAGTAGCTCAGTAGGCTCATGGACAGCCCCACTTCCAGCAGCTGGCATATTCTTAACAGGAAAGAATTTCAGTGGGATATTTTTTTCATTAGTGCTTTTGTGCTGGCAAACAAAGAAGTAAATTACTTAGTGACTCACCCTGCAGCTTGATAACATATGAATGAGGTGTGAGGTTATGTTCTGCTATCCTTAAAGTCAATACCTAACCTCATAGGCATTTATTTGCTCTCTGAAGGTGATTAGGATCTGCATTACACCACCAACACTACTGGTTTTAAAACGGTAAATAAAATTATTAATCTATTATGTACATATAAAAAACTGTTGAAGAAGAGAGCACTTCAGGAGCTCAGATGTTTCCACTGAAGATGGTATGTGCAGGTTCCTGCATCTTTAGTTGAAAAAAGCAGCTTTTGAAGCAGTTTTAATAGAGTTATAGTTGTATGAAAGATTCAGAGAAAAGTTTTATAATTTGCAAGTCTTAAATGCCTGGAAAATGTATCTGGAGCTTACAGGCATCTCCATGATGAATACTTGAGCTGAAAGGAGATTTTCATCTCCCTGTGGCACGCACAGATAGAGCTGTGATTCTCACTGAATATTTGTTGTGCTGCTTTCATTTTATTCGGATGGGTATGGATGGATAGCAAAACAATGTTCCAAAATTAAAAGCTCAGAAGACCTTAAACTGATCTCTTAAGTCCACATAATAACAAAGCAACATTGAAGGCCTGACCTCACAAACTCAGAAAACACAGTGCCAAATAATCTTGTACAGTATAGGAAAGCCAAAATATTGAACCTTATTTTAGCTCTGCTCTGACAGATGCACTGCAGCCTTAGGCTCAGGAGCTTTATGTGCTTTTCTGCTCATGAGTAACATTCGGCTCAAGCTTGTGGGAAAAAAAAAAAAAAAAAAAAAGGAAAAAAAAAACCCGGATTTCACAAAAGGGGGNAGAGAAAAAGAAATCCTGCATGTACACAAGTGGAGGTCCCTTTGCTGCAGGGGAGTGCAGACTCTTGTACAGCTGGGGCAGGAGGTGCAGACTGCATTACCCTTTGGTTATTTTCTTTGCTTGCTTAGGAAAGGATGTCAGAAGCTAGACAGAATCAAGTAGTGAAGTAGCAGTCCAGGAAACACCAGTCCTTTGCTAGTGAAGGCTGACAAGAGGTCTGTGCCCCTCCTCTGGCGTTTGTTGTTTACAAGTCAAGGTAAAACTCTATCACTTCAAGTGACTTGGTCTACATGAGTTGTGTCAATGCAAGATTATATGCAGTGAAGTAGAAAATTAAAACCTATATTAGACCTAGAGAAAAAGGTCTGTGAAGATTTAATTCCAGTTTACTTCAGACAAAGGTCCTTCTTAGCTCAGCCCTGAGTCTGGGTACCACGGTATGGGCTACTCTCAGCACAAATGTAACAGCTAGAAATTTTTCTTTCAGATTTAGATATATTTGGTGAATTGCTGAGGCCATTTTCTGAACTATGAAGTCAGTCCTAAGGGCTATGTTTGGTTACCTAACTGCACTCTCATCTCTCTCAGATGGAGAGACAAGCTCCTGGACCAAGTTATCTGCACAGAACCTCATCTGAGTGCTGTCTCTTCACTTTGAAAATACCTGACTTGCAATGAGTCTTTATAACAAAGTGTTAACTGCAAAGAGTGTTTGTGACATAAATATGTTTGTTTAGGGCTCTAACATGAGAAAAATTTCTACTCAAAAATCTTGTATGCTAGTAAGTTTGTGTTTTGACAATGTGGTGCTTTTATGAGGATAAAAGTACAATGGGAACACTTGGCTGCTCCTCTGTAATGCATAATGGTTTTTATTGTAAAATATTACGTTTTTCTTCTTGTAATAAAATGGCTAAAAAAGCTAGGTCAGCATATACCATAGAAGTGCTGCAAATGAACTGTTTAGTCTTCTGCCTTGTTAGTCCATGTATAACTTTCTGCTTTAGACTTTGTAGTTGGATTGCTGTTTATTTAGTTAAAGAGTATTTTTCAGTTTGGAGTGGAGAGTAATGTTTTGGTCTTAGTATGAAATTGAGAAAATAATAAAAAAAAAGTCTAAACCTTCTAAATAAATAAAGGGGGATGCTTAAGTTAAAAAAATGCATGTGTATTTGGAAATCAGATGTCAGAAATTTATTTAACATTTCATATTGACATTAAAAATTGTCACAATGACAAATGACAAATATGGTATGCAGGATTCCAGTATATATTCTATGTGATGAAATTCAAGTGCAATTACTTCAGGATTCCCTCACATTTGAAATTTATCAGGAAGTTTGTGGGACGGAGCAAGAGGAAGGTTTGCATTCCTTTCAGAGTTAAGATGGATTATAATGCCTTGTGGAATTTTTATCCAGAGATACTTGCAGTCATTAGCCTTGTCAGGATTTTTTTTTTAATCTGAATAGCAGGAACTGTGGCTAACAGTGTATACAGTTACTAACAACATTATGGTGGCAGAATTAGGTGCTGTCATTATTATCTCTTATAATACAGATATTTCTTAAGCTGTGGGTACAGAGGGTGGTGTGTGATCGATGAAGGATGAGATGACCTGAGAAGGATGTGGATTTTTTTTTCAGTTGAGGCAGGGAGACATCTCCTTCCAGACCTTCCACACTGTCTCTGATTGTTTTCCTTACATTTTTGGCACAGCCTTCTTCAGGCAGCAGAACCATTTGCACCATGAAGAACTGAAAGGGCTTGGCATTATCACAGTGTTTATGGAGGCAAAAGTCACTGCCACTTTGTCTGGCTATAGCACAGAGCCTGTCGAAGGTGGCCCCAGATAAGGTGAACTGATGAGAAGCTGAGAGCTCATCTGTTCCCATACACATCTGAAATTCCAGGAAGGTTATATCAGTCTGCTCCACCTTGCTTGTGAGGGGAGCATCTATAGGAAATGTTGCAGAATTTGTTAAGCTTATAAAAGGATACATTGAGTTTGGATGGTGTACAGCTTTACTTTTTCGTGTTCTTGTAAAATAGTAACTTGTAACGCTGGGAGACTTCAGGCCTGGGGCATTACATAAAACACTTGACAAAGAATGTTAATACTTGTCTTTTCTGTTCTGGTCAGTTGTCCTTAAAGCAACTCCTGCAGACTCCATCTGGCCATCCTTATGTGACTTTTTCAAAGTCAGCACTATAAACTTAATCTGACTGTTAATTTATTATGGTGGGGTTTTTTTCCTTCTCCAGACAGATGGAATAGTAAGAAAATTCCCTTTTCTGCCAAGAAACAAGAAAAATGATGATATCATATTCAGGTGTTTTCCTCTACTCCATTTATTCTGCATTGCAATGATGTTATGAAGGGAAGGGTAAACACACATATTCTCTGCCAAAGTTTCCCTACATGTGGAAGAATGAAGAAAAACAGGGAAACAAAAAAGTGTTGGAAGTTTTTTTGTTTTGTTTTGTTTTTTTGTCCAGAGGACTGCATTAGCAGGGCTTTCATATATAAGATGCAAAGGTGGTTGTTCTGTTATTGTTGCAAGTGACCCTTCAGTTGGACAAATATGTTGTAAATGGATCATAACCTTCCAAGAAGAAGGAATGAATAACCATGTTAAATGATAAACACTAGGTATCTCTATCTAGTTTTTTTAAGTGGGATGACACTTCCTTTATGGTAGGATAATCCTCTATTTCTTAAGATTTTTTGAGGTGACAAGGCAGCTATCTTTCATAATATATATTTCTGCATATCTGAGAAAGTAGTAATCAGGCTTCCATTTATGAGCTTGAGAGCTGACTGCTAACTGCTGTTAGTTAAAAAAGATGAAATTCATGGACTGGAAAAACTTATGCAAGACATACAAGGAGTTAAACACCCATGCTGGTATTATATCTGTAAGAATAAAATGTAAAATCTCCTGAAAACAAATTTACATTCAGAAATATATGAATAGATTTGGAAATGCCCAAAATGTTCTGATGTTCTTAAACATCCTTGTCCCAGTTTATTGAACATTTTGGAAAAAGTTTTCAAAGCCTTCTGCTGATGAAAATTTCAGACTTTTCATTAAAATTAGATTCCATGTTTATATTAGAATGTTTGTGTAATAGCTCACTTTTTCTTCTTTTACTCTTGTTCTCAAGATTCAAACTTGGAGACCAACATATCTACACTTTTCTGATGTCTTCTTTAAAATGTCTTATCACCTCTAAACATCTTATCTCTTATAACTGAAAACATTTTTTCCTACTGTTTTTCTATATGTTTTGTTTTCCTTACTCATCAGAAGTTCTCAAGATCTCTTTTTAGATATGTAGCCTATAGCTGGACCCTAAAATCATACCTTATTACACTTGGAAGGGTTACTTTATCAATCCTGCATATAACTCCTATTTAGACACTTGTTTGCCTTTTTCCCCCCTTAAGATGATGGCGACACTGATTTATGTTTAGCTTTGATTTATTCAGATTTTGGTGGGACTTTTTCCTTTATTTTTTCTTGTTGTTTTTTAGAGCTGCTGTCTCTTCATTTACTTTCAATCTTGTTATTGTCATGGCAGTTTCTGCTGAAATGTTATATATGCTATTTGTCCTAAGCTAAACTGTAACCTTTTTCTAACTGTTTCTGCAATTTGTCTGGGTATTTTATAATTCTTAAAATTGTATTCTCCAAAGCATTTCTAGTCTTTCATAGAATCATAGAATTTTTAAAGTTGGGAAAAACTTCATTGAGTTCAGCCATTGGCCTAGCTCTGTCCTGTTCACTGAGCTGTTCCCAAGTCCTACATCCACTTTTATTTTTTAACTCTTCCTTGTCACTGGGCAGCCTGTTGCAATGATTAACCTCTAAGCATATTCTATGGCTCATAATCTCTGTCCTTGATGAAAATATTTATCAAGGTCCAACCCCACAACAGAGCACAAACTTTCACATCAAATTATTTGTAGCTCTTGAGGACACTTTTTAGTTTATTTTTAAAAATATCGGGTCATACAGTGTCAGACTCCTAACTAAATTCACAAGCTCTATTTTCCCACTGAGTGGTTTGGCATAAGTTGCTTACCTGTTCATTTCATAAGTACCTAGAAATAATATAAATAAATACTTTGTCATATCATCTTTTCCTGTATTTTTTTTCCCTGGGAACTCAGTTACAAATCACTGACTCTAAAACTCCTAATTTCTTGCTAAACTGTAGTAATAATAATTATTTTTTTCATTTCTTTGTCTCCTGGTTCTTCTAGATTCCACTGTTTAATGCAATTTTCATCTTCTGGAATTTCCCAGCCGCCCTTATGCAGAAGAGATATCCCTTATTCAGAAGAGAAAACTGAAATGATTCTTCCTGGCCTTGAAATACAAGGATCTACATTTTTGATGCTATCCCTATTCACTCCAGACTGAAACATGTTTTGGCTCTAGATAAGATTAAATATACCTAAACTGTCTCCAGTGGTTCTTCATCCTATAATGTTTTGAAAGCAGTCACTGAAGATCCTACTTTCCTAGTTGAGCACTCCTAGTGCTTAAATAAAATTCTGGATGGAATTTTTTCCTCATGTTGTATGCAGACTTTTTTTTTTTTTT
>VXBI01010702.1:52168-105304 GCA_013397375.1 Toxostoma redivivum
TTTTTTTTAATAAAGGATTTTCTCCCTGTCTGGCCTTTGGTTGACATGGGGAAGACTGAATTCTTTGTTTCATTTTTCTGCATGTTTGAACTTTATTGTCATGCTCTCCCTAGTCTTGCCTAAACTATGGAAACCTGAATCCTTCTTTTTACATTCTGTAAATCAAGCCTCTTAATTGCTCCTGGTCTTTCTTGTGTTCTCTTTAGCTTGTCTAATAGATGGTGACCAAAACTGGATGGAGAACTTCAGCTGAAATTATCCACCTTTTGTAAGTGATACAAAAGGAAAAACAAATCAATATTATGCACTGTACTCTTTTTATTACTTTGTAGATGGGAAGTTCTTTGCAGCCAGACTGTATACTTGCATATACTTAAGAAATGCATTACAATATATTCCCTTAGCCCTGTTTTATTAATCTGTGTCAGGAGTTCTCTTCACTGACAAAGTGTAATTCCATTAAAACAGTTTGAGACTTCAAGGAGGGCAAAAACTCTTCAACAAATGTAGTTACTTTGGAAGAATGAAAAAAAAATAAAAGCATAACAATAATGAAACCAAAAACTCTAATTGTAGGCTCTGCAAAGACAACTTTGTTAAATCAAATTTATTCTTCCCTGATGTACTCACAAAATGATCAGCTAGATCATGGCTTTTCAGAATTTAATTTGCTGCACCTGATGTGAAGGGAAATTCCCTTTGTGGCAATTTGACTTCCCCAACAAAACAAGCAGAACCTAATTTCCCTACTAGAATTAAGCACTAGTGCTTCCAGTTTGCAGTCTGGATTACAAGCCAGTCCTCCCCTCGGTATAACAAGTCTCACCACATTTTCACAGTGAAACTTCTCAGTGTTGAATGAAAACGATAAGTGCATAAGGTGGAGGCAAGCACAAAGCAGAGTTGGCTACTCTGGCAGGAGAGGTTAGCTGCTCATTTCAAAGATATTCCTATAGCCAACATTAATGTGATTTTATAGACAATTAGTTGCCTGCTTTGCCCATACCTAAAGCTATCCCCTTTTCAAATGAATTTACTGGGAATTCTTCTCAGCTTCATAAGGCTCCTCATGAGCCTTATGCCAAAGCTTAGATATTTGTGTGATCCTCCAAAACAATCTATCCTGATCTGTCCCATTATTCTGAAGTATAATTTGTAAGACTCTATTTACAACTTAAAAAATGTAAATTTTTGCCTAAATGTTAAATTAACAATTGGAAGTCTCCTAAAACAGTGTTTTTTTTATTCTTTCCTCCTTCTCATTCTTTATGTGAAGAGGAGTGATTTGGTAATCTATGATAAGGTGTCTGGAATATAAGCTGCCAAAAAGGTAATTAGCAGGACTGTGTCTAATTTAGCACACTGACACAGGGGCAATGCTAGAGTTCAGACAATATCCTCTGCAGACCTGCCCAGCTGTGTCAGGTGTGAAGTGTAAGGTCCCCCAAGCAGGAAGACTTAATTTCTATCTTCAGCAGCCCTAATAAATAATAAACAAGAGACACAGGCTTGCAGAGGAAATTTAATCCCTTTAACACTTGGGCCTTGCTAAGCACAAATGTGAAGGAAGAGAGATGCTGTCCTTGAGCACACTGTTTCACAGGTATGTTGGGAGTTTGTAGCAAGGATTGTGGTGCTACAGCCTAGGTACCCATCCTACCCACCTTTTAACAAGAGGCCTTCAGAAAACTGAAGCTACAAATAGGTTTGTTTATAGAGAGGTTGTGCAGGAAGTGGAAACCTGTTAGCAGAGGCAACCTGGTCATGTTGGAGGGAGGTCTGATGTCAGTGGTCCCTACTTAGCAGGACTTGTGAGCATGAGAGGCTGTAGTCACTTCTCCTCCTTCTCAGCTGTACAGAGATATTTTCTCTAGCATTGTGGCATTTCTCTGGTGTGGCCACCACTACTTCAGTGGTGCAACGGAGAGGCTTTGGATTTTGTGTCCTATGACCGGATTTGTTTTGCCTCTGCAAAACTCTGATGACTGATACCTGAAATCCAGCTGGGGTCAGTATCAGACTCTTATAATGGCTGGAGCACAGAGGAAGAGCTCAGAATCCTCCTGCAAAAATTCTGCTCTTTGCACTCAGAAAAATGCCTGCTCATTGCCCTCAGAGATAACTGGCAGAGCTCTTCTAAAATTCAGTACAGGTATTCAGTATGAAGTTGTTGCTTATGCTTCAGGTGACACACAAGTGGTCAAATATTCCTGATAACGACAATTTCCCTAAATATATGAATGACAAGATTTTATGAATAAGTATATTTTCCTTCGTTGACTGGTTGGTATAACTATGCATATGTGAAATATAGGTAAATTAATAGAGAAATAATTTTTTTTTAAACTGAGAATGCAATAGCAGAACAGACTGGTAGTCTACTCAGTTTAGTATCATTGCTCTTGGAGTGGTCAGTAGCAGATGGTTAGGGAAAACTGTGAGAAATTTTACGAGTTGTAAATGACTCTTCCTCTCAGGATTTTCTCAAGCTCCAGTAGTCAGTATTTTAAGAAAATTCCTGAAGATTGTGTCTGTTGTGTTATATTTATGTACTCATTATCTCCTGAAGTCAATTAACACACTTTTTAATTTAGAACTTATTGGCACTGTTATGATCCGTGACATCTCATGGCAATGAATATAATAGTAGTAGTAGTAATAATAATAATAATCGCCTTGAAAATTATTCAAAAATCTACTTTTGTTTGAAACCCACAACCCCAAAATCTCATAGTGGAAGACTGCTTTTCACAGTTAATTTGCAGTGACATTTGCAGTTTGACAGCTAGACCATAACTACTCAGTCACTCAGTCATCTCTTTTCCTATGAAGAGCTTCTGCCTACTTACCTCATGTAGAAGTTACTCATAAGTTGTCCTGTACACATCACTCACTACCCACTCAAAACTTTGGTTTCCCCCCCAAAAAAAAAAAAAAAAAAAAAAAAAAAAAAAAAAAAAAAAATCAGTTTTTGCCTCAGGGAAAGTTGTGAATATGATCTAACTAGAGATAAAACCTCATGAAACTGGGAAATTGCCATTTTAAGAAGCTCACTGGGTTGAAAGTCTGCTAGGCTTTTTATCTAGCTGTTGAGGTACCTGTTGTTCCATGGTAAAAACAATGAAAAGATAAGTAAGTGTATTGGTAAATGGTGATGGAGAAAATGCAAGCAAGCTCATCAGCCAGCATCAGAAGTCTTCAGACATAAGCTTAATCTAAGATTTGAGTTTTGAAGATTTAATTTCCTTGCAGGTGACTGGCTCTTAAGTCTAATAATGAGATAACATTTGGCCATTCACCATGCAAATCTTGACTGACCAAGGGCAATATGGAATGATGAGGGTAGGAAGGAAGCACGCAACCTGCCACTGTCATGCTGATGAGGCTGAAATCTCCTGATTCTAATTAGTTTCTTAGAATCATTAGCTTTAGCAAATTCAAAAGAGTGAGTGTATAATACTTTTTAAAATAACTGTTAGAAGCATTATAATATAGGAGGTTAATGAACTAACTTTCCATTGAGCTAAACTTACTTTTTTTTAAAGGAGATGATGGCCATATTTCCCAACTGACCTTTAGAGCTATGACCAGAATATTTTTCTGGCTGGGACACATTCTCCATGGAAGAAGAGAGCCAAGGAGATGGAGAGCTCCAGGAATAGCAGGACATGATAACGGTTCTATCACTGCATTACATGTAGGTGAGTCATGTAACAGTACCAGTCTGAGCAGTTTTTCTGCTTTACTTTATGCCATAGCTGAGATTTGGGCTACCTGATCCAAACTACTCCTTCTTGGCTATAATTTCACTGGGACACTTGGCCCAAGTGACACAGGTTGACTGTATCTGTATCTACCTGCTTGTAGATAAGCCCCCTGATAGGCTGTGTGCACCTACATCACAAACATGAAACTGACTGAACTGCAGAAAAACCCTGCTGCTATCTGAGTAGCCTTTCTGGAGCAGCACAATCATCAGGGCACTGGGGCAGACTAGGTTCCATGCCAGTGGTCAAACCTATGATTTGGAAAAATTTATCTTTGAAATGGCAGATACAAATGTGGACATCTCTCCCTATGTGAGGGCACAGCTAATAGAAGAATAATAAGTAATCCGTTACATATCAGATTTTTTTTCTTCGAGAATAGATTTCTTAACTCCTTGATAAATATCATATCCTCACATATCTATAAAATATTTCATAACTGTGCTCATGCAAGTATAGCTGGAAGGGTAGAGGAGACTGATGTATCTTTAATGCAGTGGGAAAAAGGATTTTTTAAGGGATAGGACACTATTCAGTCAAGAATTTAATGTAAGATTTACATCTGGAGCTCAGCTGCTAGAAAGTGCAGGTCATAATAATGGCTTTCTTCTGGTGACAGGTAATACCATCATTCTTTTTTCTAGCATCTTGTTCTAATTTTAGTCAAAACTGTTCCCACTTTTAATGGAGTCTAAAGTTCAGTTAGCTATTGAATTTCAGTACCATATTTTGCAAATTGCTGCTGTTGATTATTTAAATTATAAATCGTTCAGGATATAGAAGTACTTGCTATTTTCAAAAGGTCCATTTCTGACATCTAATTCCAGTTTATCAGCCAAACCAGTGAACTGATGGCCCTGGTCAGCACAATAGGATGATAAAACCCAGCTTTGAAGTATATAATCCTCTTATTAGTTATATAAGACGGGCTAGCAGGAAATTTCCCAAATGAGGTCTTAAACTCTGTTGTTTTCCTGTAATTTCAAACCATCCTAGATTTTCAGTAATGCTGCTTCAAATATTCTTTTGGGTGGAAAGAAATCATCGTAATTTTTGGCATATTTTTATTACTCAGAAATAATCTCATTCTTTCTGTTTCCTCTGATTTTTCAGTTGATTATATATATTTTCTATTTCCTACCAATTCTATCTGCAACCACTCTTTAATAATTCCATTCAACACTGAGGCCTTAAAGAGTTAGTTTTTTCTTTTCTCCTGAACACTGTTTTCAGTGGGAAGAAGGGCTGAGAAAGCATTCGGAATACGCCCACCAGCACCTTTGTTCCTTCCTTAGTTTTTTTAATGTACTTCAAAGACAGAAACTATGTGGCAGTGTACTGAGTGTGCTCCAAGTTTACAGAAAATTGTTGGATTTAGCTGCTAGAGAGCTCCGTTCTCTCATTGAGTGTTCTAAATATGCGACATATTTTAATTCACAGAAGGGTCATGCTGATTTAGCTGATAACGGTTTCTATTAATTCCACATGCTGTACCAATTAAAATATGGGCATGCAAATTAAAATGTTTATTCTGGATGAATGGGAGATAGGGGAGGTTATAAACCCCAAATGCTTCTTTGAAGCATGGTTCTATTTGACCAGAAAGAGCTTCTAAGTATTATACTCTGGGAGTCTGTGTGTATTGTGTCTCAATCAATCCTTATCAAATGCTCCCAGGTTACAATAAACAAGGTTTTAATTTCCTTAGCTGCCAGCTTTGACAAGCCGATGCAGTCTGTCAGAGTCAGACTGGGATCTTTCCATCACACATTGCATGAACAGTAAGAAAGATTTTGAGAGCCAAAATCTGTCCTCAATTGCACTCCTGCAATCCTGTTACCTCTGTAGCGTGTCCTCAGTGACACCAGAGCAAATCCCTCTTGTGCAAGGGAGCTCTTCAGCAGGAGATGCAGGAGAGGTAGCAAAGAGATTCAAGGAGGCAACCGGTGGATTTTCCCTTTGTGAAGTTTGTTGTCAGTTATTGTAAAACATGCATTTTTATTGAAAACACAGGTCCTTTCTACTGGACACCGGAAATGACAAAAATTTCACAGAATCGCGGAATATGCTGAGTTGGAAGGGAGCCACAAGGATCCTCAAGTCCGGCACCTGGCCCTGCACACGACAAAGCCAAGTACTCCACCAATGTGTGTTCCTGAGAGCATTGTCCAAACACCTGAGCTCTGTCATGCTGGTGCTGTGATCACAACCCTGTTCCAGTGCCCAGCTACCTCGGGGTGAAAAATCGTTTCCTGATACCCAATCTAGATCTCTCTGACACAACTTCATATCATTCCTTCTTCAATACCCTAGGCCTAATGAGCATTTATTGAAAAATTTTATAGAAGATAAGATGGATCAGAGTACAAATTCATCCCTTGGTTTCTCTCTCTGAGCAATGTTATTTGTATTTCCATTGTTTTATTAAATGAAAAATTATTTTAGAAAAAAAAAGTTGTATTTTAACATCAGATTTACAATAAGAGATGTTCTACTTTCTTTATGAATACAATATACATTCCCCAATTGGTTTTCTGCGTAAAAAGGAAGATCTTTTACAATAATGGCACAACAGCTTTTATAGTTTGTAGTTTTGTAGTTTTTGACAAGTGCTGCTTAGTTAACACATTGAACATATTCACTTATCCCCTTTATATTATGGAATTATAGAATGGTTTGGGTTTGAAGAGACCTCAAAACCAGCAACCCACCTGCAATGGTCACTAGATCAGGTTTCTGAGACCTCCATCCAGGGATGCAGCACCCAGAACAGCTCTGGGCACCAGTTCCAGTGCCTGACCACCCTCACAGTAAAGGATTTTTATCTAATATCACCTCCCCTTTCAGTTTGATGCCATTTCCCCTTGTCTTGTCACTACAGGTCCTTGTAGATAGTTTCCCTTCATCTGTCTTAGAGACTCCCTTCAGGTACATGAAGGACACAGTCAGGTCACCCTGGAGCCTTCTCATGACTGAACAAACCCAATTCTCTCAAGCTTTCCTTATAGGAGAGGTTATCCAGACCTCTTATCATCTTGGTAGCCCCTGGACTGGCTTTGACAGGTCCCCTGTGCAGGACCCCAGCTCTGGATGCAGTGCTCCAGGTGGGTCTCAGCAGAGCAGAGCAGAGGGGCAGAATCCCCTCCCTGCCCTGCTGCCCACGGGGCTCTGGATGCAGCCCAGGACACGTTTGGCTCTCTGGGCTGGGAGTGCCATGGCCAGGGCATGTCCAGCCTCTCACCCTCAGCACCCCCAAGCCCTTCTGGGCAGGGCTGCTCTGAGGCTGTTCATGCCCAGCCTGTGCTGATACCAGGCCCTTTACTGTGATCTGAGTGCAGCACTTTACATTTGGCTTTGTTGAACATCTTGAGATTCCCATGGGTCCACATCTCTAGCTTGTCCAGGTCCCTCTGGATGGCATTCCATCCTTCAGGCATGTTAGCTGCACCACTCAGCTTGGCATCCTCTTCAAATTTGCTGAGAGTGCACTCAATCTCAATCTCTATGTCATTGATGAAGATATTAAATAACACTGGTCCCAGTACAGACCCCTGAGGGACACTATTTGTCACTAATGTCCATCAGGAGTCTGAGGCATTGACTACTACCCTCTGGATATGACCTTTCAACCATTTTCTTATTCATCTAATAGTCCACCCATGAAATCCAACTCTCTGTAATGCATTGTGGAAAAGCTAGACATGTATGTTTAACTTAAAAGACAGGCCTTGGTGGTGGTTGGTAGAATTTGCTTTTGAAAAGCAAATTATTTTTCTATAAAATGTATTTGTTTAGAAGAGTTGCTGTTGTAGTAGAAGAAATTTTTCTTGAAGTAAATTCACTGTTCTTTTAAATTATGGAAATTAAAAGGAGGATTGCATTAAAAAAATTTAATTAGTGATCCTCTGGTGTCATGAAATACCAGCAAATCCAGCAAACATAAAGAGTCTTCTAGTGTATATATGCCTAGGATATCATAAAAATACATTATTTGCACTCAGCAGGTGACATTTGTAAGTCATATCGTTAGTTCTTCGTATGTCAAAAATTACCTAATTTTGACCACTATATCTATGTTGTCTTGGTTTAAGAGACAGGTATTTGCCAAGGAGAGGGATGAACCCCTTTTCCCGTAACCTGCTCCTTTTTCAATCACTATAATTTGAAATCAGACGCTTTCAGGCAGAAGATATGGGGATAGGAATAACAGTTCTTTACTAATATATCTAACCAGGCAAACAGCATAAAAACAACAACAGCTTTAGAAATTGACAACAAAACAGAACAGTGCAGCTCAATTTTAGTCCCTTTTGGTTACAGGCTCCTTTTTCCTGAGCTCAGTTCCCAGTGCTGTGGGCAGAGCTGGTCCCGCGCAGCTGCAGAGTCCGGGCTGATGGCGGCAGCTCAGGGCTGAGCGGGAGGCGGGGGGGCCGCTCCTCCTGACGGCGCCGGCCGTGCTGCTGCTGCTCAGCAGTGAACAGTAGGATAGGATGGGAAGGCGGCAGGGTGAGGTCCAAACAGCAGGGAAGTGTGGTCTCCGGAGTTGAAAAAACTCGCAGGGAAAAAAGGGGTCCAAGACCGGATCTCCCCACTGTCTTCCAACTCCACGTGCTAGCCGCGAGAGAGCCCTCCCCCTTGGCCCCCTTCCTTTTCTGGCTCCTTTTTTTCCATCCCCTCCCTTCCCTCACCATCCAGTGAGAGGCAACTAACTTGTAGCCAGAAGTACTTAGCATAACAACGGGGGAAAATTCCACAGAAAAGAAAAGAAATTATTCAACCCCCAACACATGTCTGAAGCCATAAATTGTTGCATTCTTAATATGCTGACTGTATTGTCATCTGATAATAATTTTAATTATTTTTGTTTTACTGTATCTAATACTTTTTTGCCCACTGTTTGATGACTTCCCAAAAATCCTCATCTCTACATTCTGTGTTTATAATTTTTTTTGAACTTTGCATTTATTAGAGCCATACAGAATAAAAACTTTGAGCACTTGAAATCTAACAATTTGGCAAAATTAAAAAAAAAATCACTTTGAAAAACTGGAAAAAAACTGGAAAGGAGTGGGCTTTTAAGGAAAATTCTTTCTCATTTAAAGAACAAATAGACATTAATTGGTCAAGAATAAATTTGGAAATTCAAAGGTTTGTATTTGCTAGAGTCTGGAATTTCTTCTAGTGGATTGTCATGCTGAACTTGAACTCTTGTTAAGCAGTTGCCTGAAAACAGAACATCTGAGTTAAGCCAGCTTTTTCAGTTGAACATCCTTACAGAACTGCTGGCATCTGTGTATTCAAACTGAAAAGTCCTGCTGCTGAATGTAAACATTCAACCAAGTTAAAACATGCTGAATACACTTGTATACAGAGCGGTTTTATTCATCCTCTAATATGCATTCAGAAATTAAAAGTGACTTCTAGTTTCTTGGTGTCCTTCCAGTGGTTCACTTCAATAACCTTGTGATGAACTTGGATTCTGAAAGTCTGTGTGAAAACAGATAAAACAATTAGGAAGGTTTTGTTGTTCATAGGTTTTAGTTTTTAGGGTTTTTTTCCTGTTTTCTGGCTGTGTTCTACTTCCACTGTTTAATGTCTGTCTAGAAGGAGACAAAGTTAAATGGTTTTCAATTCAATAGTATGCTTACCTAAGAGCATTTGAACCTAAAATATATGAACAAGATAATAAAGCATACTTAAAATTTCATTGTATTTTAGTTCTAGAGAAGTAGTACGTCTCTTTCTCTGCTGAAGAATTAGTCTTGGGCTGTGTGACTAAAAATAACTGAAGCTATTTTCTTCAAGTTTCCTTGGTACAGATTAATTTAAAACAAATAAGCTGTCTTACATCTTGCCTCCTGGCTGGAGTAATTGTCCATTGCTTGTGCTACCTTGCACTTTCAAATAGCTTAATCTGCATGAAAAAAACATGGCCTCTGCTAGCAGAATAATTTGGAAAACAAAAGAGCATCCAGCCTCCACCTGAAAGCAAACAAAGAAACCACCCCTTTTTCTTTGTATTTGTCCATAGTTGGCCATCTACTTGCCACTTAGTAGTGTTCGAGATTCTTATCTTGCTTGCCTCCCCTGACTATCTGTAATTCAGAAGTATAAACAAAATCAGGACTTCTGGAAATTATAAAGATTCATACTATTACTATTTGTGACAGTTCTTCCTCCTGACAGAAACTTCATGAAAGAGAGAAGGAATTTTGTACTACAAAATTCAGCATTATTCAACATTTTCCTGGAAATATGTTTTGAAAAGATTTCTCCTTTCTTTTACGTAGACTATTAATAAAGATAAAAGTCCATTTATATATACTGCTGTTAAAAAAATAGCCCTCTAAAACTTGGAGCAAGGGTACTGATCATTTTATGTAATGACATTCCTGCCAGTTCTGGAATCTAGATCCTAAAGAGGGAAGGGAAATTGCAGACAAGCATTAAGAAAAGTTAAATTTTCCTTTTTTAGCCCTGTTTAGAAGCTTAGTAGGATAACTGATTAAACACTTGGAAGAAGAAAAATGGGCGTGTCTGGGTGCAAAATAGCTATATATTTGCCATTAATCACTTCAAAGGCCTTTTAAGTTGGGAACTCATTTTTCCTCGCATGCATATGCACACAGCAGGCTGAAAGACTTACCATTGCTGACTTAGATGGGAAACAGTGACAAAAAGCTATCCACAAACCTCAAAAGGACACATGCATTTAGGAAGAACAACTGAAACACATTTTTTGTGCTTGCAATTTCTGTGACAGTCTGTGTAATAGTGAAAGAGTAGTATTACCATATTTTCCGAAGTAAGCAAAGCATTCATGCACCCTTTTTCTTTTTTTTTCTTTTTCTATTTCAGGATTAAGTGCTCAACACTACACTTGGATGTAGGGAATGCTTGCAGTTTGATTTATAAATTCAAATTTTCAGTGTCATCCTGCTTGGTGCAATTGAGAGGAGCAGGTGCATCCACCCACAGCCCTCTGTGATTTCCTCTCCAGCCTGTGATGTGAGTGCAGGAGACTGCACTGGCCTGAAGGAATTGCTGGGGAACCCAAGGCTAACCTGGTTCACCTGGCACTTGGAGCTTGTTCCTTTATCTCTCCACCATCTGTATCAAACACCTGGCTTGCCTTTCCTGGTGGCTAATTCGAGCAAGGACTAGAAAGGAATGTTGTTGTCTAGACTCCACATAGCTCCCAGTGCTATCATCTCTTTTGAGGTGAGCTTGCCAAAAGTGGGTGGAAGCAGTGCTAAATCTGGTGACATGTAAGTATCTCGGACTTAGGCTTTCTTCTTAATTAAAAGGAAAACCAATTATGTAACTATCTAAGCAAAATGAAGCCTTTCTGTTGTGTTTGGAAGTTTTTTCTTAGGGGTCTCAGCAGACAGCTGTCAAGTGCATCCTTGCAGTCTGCTGCAGCACACCAGGGCCCATCCTGCCTCCTCTCCTCTCTTCAATACGACAACTTTCCTCAAAAAAATGCACAGTAAAATACCTTTTTTTTCCCCCCACGGTTTTCTCCAATTTAGTTTTCTATTTTCTATCAGCAGTAATTTATTATTACTTTTCAGGTGACTCTGAATCCAGACAAAATTGAAGTGGCCTTTATTTTAGGAGGTTCAGCTGATATGTAGCTACTTCTCTTACTCCTGTTTCATTCTTTCTGAACTCCTAGTATATTTTCCAGACTCTTTCCTGCTGTGTTCCTTTCCACAGCTCAAACAAGCTCCTTCATCCTACACTATAATAGACTTTTCTGTAATAGCCACTTTCCTATGAAGATGTGAAACACAATGCCTCAGACTAAAAGTGGTAAAGTACTAAGCACTCAATTGGATTAGACTCTTGAATCAGAGTTAATAAAGTCTAAGGAAGGAAGAAAAAAATACCAGGGTGCTTACTATAGGAGGAAACATGACTTACAGGCTGCTGTGGAAAATGTACTTTAACGTGAGGTATATATCCAAGGAAAAGTGTTACAATCAGTCAAGTAGCTGAAGAAAAATTTTTAAAAGCCTTTAAATAACTAAAAAATCCCCACTGTTCTTTTTCTTGTTATTGATGTACCATTTAACCCCTCCTCTGTTGAAAAGAGTGATTTATAATAACCACAATACTAATTGTTGATTCTTATTATTTTAATATGCTCAGAATTTTATTAAGCAGTTTTGAAATTTTATCTTTGAGAAAATGTCTCTGCCCTGATTGCCTCCTTCAGATACATTTATCACAGTAAATATGACAACAGCATGGAATTGCTTTTTGTCTCCTTTCACCTCTCCAGGATCTTAGCCTTGTAAAGGTCCTGGGCACCTCCACTTAACCTGCAGTTTATTTGTCTGACTAACTTCCTGCATTTGTACATTTCTGCAACACATTAATACCCTGTCCCTTCCTCCCCACATGGTCCCTTCCCTTTCAGAGGACAGTGTCAGCCAGGTCAGTTTTGCCACAAAACTTGCTGTGCTCTTATGAACAAAATAGTATCAACACCTGGAGATCCAGTTCAGAGAGATGACTCCCCTACACTGCAAATACTGTTCTTAACAGGGTGTTTGGCATTATATTATTGCACACTGACTCAAGAGGTGTTTTTATGTCTTGATTTTGTCAGCTATCCAGATTCAATCTATTGCAAATGTTACTGACTCCCATGGTACGGTAAAGTGTATGTAAATAACAACACCCTCGAGCCCTCATTAAATTAAAATAATTTACTAATGCTGTGTAGGAGTAGAAGAGGAGGAAAGAAAAGTGGGAATTAAATTATGTGCAACTAGAAAGATTTTAAATCACAGTTTCAGATTCAGGCCTTGCAATGCATGGATACCAAGCTAATTGAATGTAATACTCAAGAACAGAATTTGCAGGTATGTACTCCTGCTTTTTTAAAAACTAACTCTCATCTGGATCCTTCTTACATGATTTATGGGGCAGGATTTCTGGCTGCAGCTATAGAGTCTCCGTGTTTTAGAAGAGATTGCTTGCACCTATGACAACCTCCTTTTGCTGTCATTTTTATCTGAAAAATTTTACCCTCTGCCAGATCTGATACCATTTAATGACCTATCACAGACTAACATTAAGCATTGAAATCAAGCTTGTTGATTTAGGTTGTTCTGGGGTTTTTTTTTGTTTTTTTGTTTTTTTTTTTTAACGTTGTATAAGTGCATATGCATTATCCTTTAATGAGTCAAGTTATTTAAATTTCAGATCAGATTGGGGATATAGCGAGTGTGATGGTTCTATATTCCTCTACCATCTGTCACTGAGAAGCTTCTTAAAGTTGCAGCCTCGGTTAGAAGAACAGCTTGCTCCTATAATCTCTTTGCTGCTGTTTCTAAACAAAGACGAGACAGGCTTCTCATCCACTGAGAACAGTTGTTTTGAGTGAAAACTAGTGGAGACACTAAGGCTGTGTGGACTATTCAAAGACTTTTGTGACGGTGCTACAAATATGGGTACTCTGTTCATATCGCACATTCACCTCACAAAGCACTAATTTAATGGAAATCCCTGGTGCTGAGGCAAAGTAGGTGAGTGGTCTTAAGCTGCACTCTCACAGGAAGTGAGGCATCTGCTGTTACTGTTTTTATTCCTTTTGGTAGCCCTCAGTCAGATCAGACACCACTAATTGAAGCAGTGGAGTTGTTAAATAATTTCAGGAGTGGAACAGGACTGACCAATACAGACTCTTTGCAGAGATGGTCTGAGGTTCTTCAGTCCTAGAGCCTCTTTATTGAATTTGGATGACAGCCTGGAATTTGGATGACAGCCAGGATTGTTTTCTGAGTGTTTTTCCCAATCATGTTTTTGTTTTGAATATATGTTACTTTATCAAAGCTGCTGGGTGTTGATTCAGGCTGTCCTTAGAAGACTGTCTCAGAAGAGAGTCTTTTTACAGGCACAGAGTTAAGTTAGTCTTGGTCATGTGGATTGTAGTGGACTGCAGACATCAGATAGGAGAAGGAGCAGGGACTGCTGGAGGCTGGCAGCCAAGAAGGACCATCCTTATGGAGCCCCTGATGGCTCCAGAGGCAGAAGCATGGGTGCTGCCAGCAAACAGGGATGCTTGATATAAAGGGAAGGAACTGGCCTTCAATGTTTCTTCAATGGCCTTCTGTTTCACCCACAGAAGTACTGTAAAACTTCTTTTTTCCTCCCTGAAAACATGTACAAAACTTCTTCTCTTCTGCATGTTATCTGTTTGAGCAGTGCTGGTATTGCACAGCAAGAGGCCCAAGGGCATAGCTGATAAGGGTTCAGGAGACACCCTCATACGTCCTTCCAACAACATTAACATTTTCTGCTACCTAATTTCTGTCATACAGTTAGTAAGGTCTCCAGGAAATCTTGCATAAGGCACCTGGATATTTATTAGGGCTTTTGTGAAAAACCTCAAACAAAGACCAAATTGACTTTGTCAATGGTTTGTGTCTAAAGGATTGTACAGGTGTAATTGAACCTTTATACAGTATTGTTCTGCAGAATTAAGGATGGCAGACCAGATATATAATTCAAAAATTTGTATTTTATGATTTATAAATATATACATTGTGATAAGGATTAGACAAAAATATTTTAATCAGAATGATTTGCAACAGATTTTGCAACAATGATAGTGCAATTCAAAGCAATTATATTAAAACAATTGTATTAAAACTGAAAAAAGCAATTATTAAGTAGGGATTGATGTCACCCAACCATACTGATGACTTTGGACAAATCTCTTTTGCTCAGCCTCAAGGAGTAACCTTGAGAGGCAGTGAGATGTCAGGATAAATGACACATACCAACTCTAACTATAGGCTACTCTATATCTGAAAAAGTCACATGCAAAATTTATATTAAACATGATATTTTCTAACAAGGAGGTCTTGGAGTACTGGCATGACTTGATATGAAAAATCAGAACCATGACCAAAGTCATAATCTTCCTCTTACAAGCAAATTCATGATATGGACAAAATAGATACCACTTTCTCTTTTCCAGCCTTACTCATGTCTCAATAAAGTTTGCATAAATTTTTTCCTTTACATTTCTACTTGGCTTCATTCTGCTGTTGAAATTCTGTCATCATATGAAGGTTGTTAACTATGTCCTATGAAACTTGTCCTGAATTGTTAGAAGAAAACCTTTTCACATGTTCAAAAGCTTTTGACTTCTTTCATTCTTTGGGTGATTTTCTTCTCTTCAAAATTAATTTGCTCAGTAATATTGACTTCCCTACAAAATGATGCTTTCTGCAGAACAAGTAGTTCATCAATGCTGTAATTGAATATATGTCACTAATCACATTTGTGACTTCACTGCTAGTATTAAAATTATTAACATTTTAAATTACTTTTTTTCATTTCACTATTCAGTTTCAAAATATAGTCTCTAGCATGTAGATATTTTCTAGATATATTAGATATGTACATATGTTAGTACACTTGTATTTCTGGAAATTATGAGGTGAAAAATATGTGTTAGATTGCAGTCTTGCACAGTGAACACGACTTAAATCATGTACATCAGAATTTTTTTGTGTCAGACTGAATATACACACTGACAAAATTAAGTCAAGGAGAAAAAGGAGATTTTTAGAATACTCAAGACAAGACTGTTTTTTTTTTAAAGCACTATTTACCATTGAGATAAATAAATTAAATCCCATTATAGCTACCATAATGCAGTTTTCCCTAAAATTCTGTTAGTTCTCAGTACTCTGAGTGTAGAAAGTACTGAATTCAATTCTATATAGTTATTTCTAAAGTCTTTGTAGTGCTCCAACACAACACACAATCCTTGCTGGGCTTTGAAACAGGACCTTGAACAGCTTGGCCTAATGGAGAAGAAAGGGTGTTATTGCTGTGTGAAGTAAAAGAAGGATAGCATAAATTCCTAACATGATTACAGAATTGTAAAGGAAACTTCAAATATATGAAATTTCAAAAATATGAAAATATGAAGGAAACTCTAGGAATAGATTAAAACATAAGAGGGGGAAGTGAAATGTGTGTGGTTTTTGAAAACCTGCCTGCTGCATGTTTGAGGTGAATATTACCTGCCACGTCCCTTGGGCAATGTAAAATTGCAGATTTTAAATGCCTCATAAAAGTGCCATTGCCCCCAGTCCTACCTGCTGTGGCAGACACCTGCACCTTGGGAATCTACCTTCCTAACACAAAAGGCAGCCAACAGTGATATAGAGAGTCATCTCACCTACCCTGCTGCAGTTCAAACGCATTTAGGTCAATGTTACACAGGGGTTGTTTTTATAGTTTAAAGACCTTTAAAGAAACAATATGGATGCTTGCACAAATGAGTGTTGCAGTGTGCCCAAATCATCCAGGTCTGCTCTACAGCCCTTGCCAGAGCAGAGCCCTGGCAGTCTCCACTGCTCTCAGAGCAACAAGACAGTTCTCTAGGGCACAAAGCAGTGCCTTCCTCCCTGCCTGCAGCACTAACATTGTCGCTGCTCTGAGGCAGCAAAATTTCTGTGCCTAGAAATCTGCATCTCGAGAATGATGGGCCATGCATATGACCAAAAAATTTCCCAAACCTGTTTCTAAATCTTCCAACAGCTGTAGAGAAAGGTGAGTACCACTTTTTAAAGGACAGGGAGATGGAGGTATTGGAAAAATGAATTAATTCAGTCCAAATGGGGGAAATTGTGTAGCTGCTGCAGTTTCTTGTTTGTTCACCCAGATCTACCTTCAACAACTGTCTCATGCAGTGCTCCCATTCCAATTTAATTCTCTTAACTTTGTTGAATTGACACCCTGCAGGAAAAAGCTGTGGCCTCTGTGCCTCCCGAGTGCCATTAGCAGAACTCCTTATTGAGGTCATGTCCATCACAAGGTAGGCATTGGGGCTGCACTACTACCCTCGAGGGACTATTTGTTTGGCAGATATCTTGTGCAGACCTCAATGCTCAACAAGGGCAAAGCTCAGCTTGACTTTCTTAGGTGTAAAGAAAAACAACCCCATTTTATTTTACTCACAGACTGAATAAAACTTTGAAGATATATGCAGATGTTTACAATGGTAAACTAATTTCTATTTTTCAGAGCAGGTTCGGGATAACCAGGTAAATGCTTTCATGATAGCCAGGTACATGTCCATTTCTCCCCTGAGTATTAAGAAAGGTACTGACAGATAAAAGGTAAAGTGTTACAAGAGAACTGACATAGAAACTATTTGACTGAAGTTAGACAGTGAGTCAGTCAAAACCCAGGTGAAACCTTTTTTCTATCAGCTGGGTGCTTGTGAAGCATGGTTCGGTGGCTCTGTCCATCATATGGATACTCACCTTGGTGTATGGAGCCAATAATCCTAAATTCCTACTGAAGATATTAGGGAGAAGTAGGTATATTCAGAGCACAATCCTAAAGCAGATGTCTAAATCAGATAACTCATGCCCTAAAAGTTCTTGTGCATGACACAAACAACTCTGTGTGATCAGTTCAGCTCTAGATGTTGAATTACTAGATGTCTAAGAAGCAGAATTGGTCCATTTCATAAACAAACAAACAAAAACAACCAGAAAAAAAAAAACTGACTGGTATTTTGGACTTTTCTGTAACTTTTTTTATCTTGCATTTGGAAAACGAACCCTCCCCTCCCCTTCTCCTCCCCTCCTCTCCTCTCCTTTCCCTGTCCTTAAGTAAAGTAGTCATATATGTAGGCTTTCTAGGAAATGTCCTCTTTTGGAAATTTGATGTAGACAGTGGTTTTGCTAGTTATCCAATATCTCTGATTGTAAATTTCAGGCTGATGACAGCTTGAAATGGTCAGGTCAAATGTACTACATATGTGGAAAAACTAACATCCATCATGCATGAATCTCCATGAGTGTGCATCTTCAACAGAAATATGGTAACCCTCATCTTGTTCAAGTGCTGAAAATGAAAATGAGGTAATGAGTGCATAGATAAGGAAGTGAAGATAAAACAGGGCAATAGGCAAGGATGGTGGAAAGCAGAATATTTTCATACCTGAAAGTGCTGACCTCATCATAGTATTCAGACAAGTTTTGAGTTACAGATTTTATATGTAAGCTAAATCAGTTTTATTTTTGCCAAGTTCTTTAAACAGAGGTGCAACTTATGGCACTGTCTGTCATCACTGTGGCAGTGTGTGAGACCAATACCCTAACCTAGCCTGACACTTGGGCACAATCCCTGCTGCTTCCCAGCAGCATCCTCTGCCTGCCTGGCAGCACAGCCTTCTCCAGAGCTCTGCATGCCCTGAGGCTTCCTCTCCATCACGTTGTTCTGCTTTGCACTTATTTTGCCCTATTTTCCTTTCTTTTCCCTATCATTGTATATTCCTTCTCCTCCTCCTTTTTCTTACTTCTTTAGGTAAGTTTTAGTTCTGAGTGCTGCTATTTCTTGTTTTTGCCGCACAGCAAACTTTTAAATATTTTAAAAAGTAGTTGAGTGTATCTTGAAAATGGTAAGACAACTTCCCCCACCTCTAAGGGGAATGAGGAAAATCAGCACTTCCTCTAGGGGCACCTCTGTTTCCTTCTTTCCCACTGTTTGCTGAGTCCCTTTAGCCATCTGCTCTTTCAGTATGTAGTTGAGGAGCACTGGCTACTGCGTACCTTTTGTGACTATTGCCATTTCACAACATGTCTCTGGCTGCAGTGATAAAGCTAGCTTTAAGGAAGAATGCTTATATTTGTCCAAGTACTCTCCCTCTTTTCTCTCCAGCTCCCTTTCCCTCTGATTTCTTTCCCTTAGCTGTGTTATTATTATGGGTATTTGTGGGGCTCTACAGCAAATTTTATCAGTGAAATGAAATGCTCAAAAAAGTAAATCTCATTTGTATCATCAAGTAGATAGTACAATAAACAATGGTGCAGGGGAAAAGTAGCAGACAGGAAACTAAAATTGGTGTGCCCACCAAAGGAGGGCTTTACAATGAGTGCATTCTTTATTATATACCCAAGATGTGCTTGGGTCAGGATGACAGATTCACTGTAAATATTCCCCTCTGCAATGAAATTGTATGGGGATATGATTTGCAGCTCAGCTTTGCCAGTAATCAGCTTGCCTTCCTCTGAGCATGACTAGAGACTCCTCTCATGAAATTTGTGCAGTGGCTGGGGGAAGGTTAAACCTGTGCATCCCTCCTATGCACCAGCTGCTCCTGGAAATGGAGAGATTCTTAATCCCTTAGCTATTCACAAATTCTTTCTGAGCTTCTCCTCAGACAAAAACTATTCATACTGTCCTCAAGAAAATATGTCAGCTTAGTCAGGATATAGTTTTCTAAGAAGTCTAAGTTATTTGGGCACACAGTTTGTTTGAAATTAAAAGTACATATTCAAGTTTGGATGGCTTTGAAAAGTCCCAGCTGGAGTCTGCTTACTGGTAGAAAAGGTACAGATCAATAAACAACCTTGGCCACGACACTGAAACATGACTCAGTACTATAACTCAGCACATAGCCTCTATTGCATTTAATGGTATTTATTCATTTATTCAATTTTCTTCCTCTTTCCTTCCATTTCCTTATCAGAAACAGATTTCTTTCAGATCTAGTGAAGAGAGCATTTCTTTCAAAGATGTTCTGCAGGAGTTGTTTGTACAAAGCTGATCAAAAACTTCAAAACTGAATTTCAAAAAAAAAAAGAGGGAAAAAAAAGAGAAAAATTTCTCTGTTTAATATGAAAAACACTAATAGCAAACTTTCCACAATAATAAACCAAACTGCAAGTAAGACATGCAGCCTTTTAAGAATAATTTCTTTAATGTACCAGGTTGCTTAAAAGCACTAGGTTGATTTTCAACACTGCAGGCTATCTTATTCTGAACCACAATGACTGAGAAGCAGCAGTCTTTGTTTTGAGTGAAAAGGTGATATTATACTTGTTTTAGGAAGGTGATTTGAGTGTCTGGTGGGTCCCCAGTTCACAATGCTGTGTGGCACAGAGACATCTGAGCTAGTGCCACACACAGTAGTCTTGCTATTAGAAGTGGAGTAGCCAGAAGTTCACATAGGTGCATTTGTTCTAGTTTTTACTGTTCAGTCATCTGCAATGCAGACTTGCTTTATGAATCATGGAACAAAACGTTCTAACTCCTTGCTTCCAGGATATTTTATCAGATAGAAACTTTACAAATATTCTGTGAACTATTTTCATGCCATTTGGTAACAAATTTATGGTTCTTTACTCTAGCGATCAACTTCATTTTGCAAAACCAAACTCTAGAAGATGAGTTTTTTAAAAAATAAAGCAAAGATAAACTGTATGTTAGGTATGCATGGCATTATACCCTGCATGGCAATGAAAGCCATTGAGTATGCAACTGATATAATCTCGGTCTTCTCCAGTCCAATTTTTGGTGTTTATTTTAATACTACCTAATAATTTTTAAAGCATCCAAGTAATTACTTCACAAAGATATTAAACAGCATATCATTCTTTAACCTAAAATTCTCCTGTGGGCTTCACATTTTTGTTAGACTCAACTGTGTAGGAGGCTGTAAATTTCATATGGATGCATTTGATTTAATTAGTTGTTTTGGTATATGTACTTGTGTCTGCTCTGAATGTCAGACCAGAATGGCAGCTGATCCAAAAGAGTATTCTGCTATTGCATCCAAAGGAAATACTTAAATTTGCATGCTCGGATGAATGCAAGCTCTAGTTATATTGTTAGTGTTTATATAAGAATCCAGGGCCTAAATCCAAATGGTTGGTGAAAACCTGAGAATTGGAAGAAATAATGGTTAATACTCTGTAGTCTGAGTGTCTTCACTTGACCATGTGGTTGGTGACTTCATGCTTCCTGCAATCTACCCCAGGCTGGAAAGGAAAGGCATTTTATGGCACCTATAAATCCAACAGTCATCCTTTTAAGATTTATTTTCTTAATTTCTTCCTGCTTTTTCTGATTTCCTGAGGCCTTCTGAAAATCCTTTTGGTGTAACCAGTGTTTTTTGCATTTTCCGTGGTGAATAACAAAAACAAAGGACTGAACCATTTGTATTTAAATTTTAAAGTATAGAGGGAGAGTTTTAAAAAGTACTCATATCCTTTCTTCTTGTTACCAGATGAAAAATTGCAAGACTTTCCTAGATACCTAGTTAATCATGTTATTCTTAAAATGTGTCTCCCTTTGAACCCCCCTTACAATAGGTATTTTTGTACACAGTGCCGCCATATCCACCAGAACCCCTCCTACAGCACTGCTTAACTGTAACCAGGAGCTGCTGAGCAATGTCTGAACACTGTGTGTTAGATCCTGATCATTCCCAGTGAGACTTTGCCTAAAATGGATCAAACAAGATCAGGGATGGGCTGGATTTACTCCACCCACTCTGCACAGCAAATTCAAAAGTCAGGGGAAGCTCTCCCTGTCCTGCTCTACCAGGTTGCTCTGGGGTGCAGCTTTGGGTTCTGAATTTGTTATGAAGAGAATCTGCCTAGGCCTGCGTTGAGCTTTTCTCCAAGATCCTTCAACCTAGCACTAAAGAGAAGATATTTCTCAATTCTTAAACTGATTTTTTCTTTGCTGCAGCAGTAGCCTAGTTTGTGCAGCTCAGGGTACATGAGAATCTTCGTTGAGGCTATATCTTATTGGGACAGGCACTAGTAAATTTTTGAGCTATTGTGTGAGTAAATTTTTATGAAATTACTGTGTTAGTCAGAAATCCTTTGATACAGCCATTTAGAGAATATGATGTTATACACTTGCATATCTATATTGCTTTCCTCCATTAGCCAAAGTGTTAACACTTCTCTCTCAATAAAGAAAAAAAATACAGTTGGAAAGGGTATGAAACAAATTCATATGGACCTTTAACAGTGGTCTCTGCAGTAAAGGAATGCTCTTTCACTGGCTTTGCAGTTATTCAATCTCAGAAAATTAGGACTTTTCATCAAGGGGTTTCTTTTGAGCTTGCATCCTCTCATCTTGAACAAATGCTACCTACTTTTTGCTGTCAGTGTCAGTATGTTAGAAATCAATGATAGTTTCTTGATAATTTCTAAACCATTTCTTGATAGTTAGCAACAAAAATTACAGTTCTGCATTCCCTCCATTTAAACATCTGCAGCCCTACAGATCAGTAAGCTCAACAATATTGAAATCCTGTTCTGCAAGGCTGCAGAACTAAGCCTGATTTACAAGCCCTGTGTCAATATAAAGCAACTTGGATGTTTTCCTATAGTCAGTAAGCAAATTACTCTTCCTTTCAAGTCTGCTGCATTTGATGTTTCCAATATTTACATTTGCAATATTTTCATTATTATTAGTATATGCTTCTGATTTACATGAAGATCATGAATGTGAAAATTTTTGCAGTTATGTGTTATTAATGTGTTTTGGTTACCAAGCTCTTGGTTATGTTAGTTGCAATTGAGGCTTAGTTTGTCAGCCCTACAGCCAACCAGTGGTAGTGGACATCCTATTTTAACACTTGCATGTGTGCAGAGCCAAGTTTTTCTCACTCTTCTTTGTATAGATGCAAATACATAAGACAGGAGAGTGCATTTTTATTGCTTTTTAGATGCATTGTTTGTCCTAATAATTTAGACTTATTTTAAAAGTAAGCACTCAGGTAAGGTGTCCTGGAAGCAGCACAAGGACTTTCTCATTTGGACAAAGCACTGTTATTTTCTGTGTTTTTATGCAGGCAGATGATGCTTTCTCAATATGCTTCCCAGAAAAAGGATGTCTGAGATTATTCAGTGATGCCAGCCTCGTTGCCACTGCACAGTGACACATGGTATTCTCCAGGGTCTGCTCCAGCTACCACTGGTGTGTGAAGCTCCAGCTGGCACAGCAGAGGCTTCCCTAAATGCTTACAGGTGCTCTGCAAAGCCATCCTCAATGGGGCCTGTCACAGCTGAGCTCTTCACAGCTGGTACAGCCTTCCTGGGACCAGGGATGAATTTCTCTGGGTTTTATTGCTGATGGTGATGGTGGTTTTATCTTGTTTGGAGCCCATATTTATTTGTCTGTGTTTTTTTTCTAGATAAGGCCTCAAAGAAGAAAAAGGCAGCTAGTTTGAGATGGAGCCCAGTGAATGAGAGTTCTATCACATGTAGAGGAAACAGAGCAATTCTCCTCTAAGCAAATATCCTACAGCATGTCAGTGTAGCATATTACACTCTTTATCTGGATAATGAAAAATTACATTTCATCCAAATGCTGAAATTTTCCCAAGAGGTAAAAATTGCCACTTGCTATGCAGAACCTTCAAACTCCTGGTTTGTTATGAGAATAAACTTGATATTTTTTTTGCAAAACTGTTTTCCTACTTATTTTTCTTTCAGTCGTAAGTAGGTTCTCATTTTTGACTGATTGAATGATTAAGTGAGAGTGGAAATTCTGTGTACATGAATGCAAAATAATTCATTAAAGGAAAATGTCTTAATAACACCATAAAAACAACAGAAACTGATTTAATAATTATATTCAGGAATATTTTTTTAAATTACAGGTGTTTTGCAGAAGCATGAACTGATTACTCAGTAAGACTTAACTGCTCTGCAACACCTGAAAATGCAATAAATGACAAGGGAAGAAACCAGAAAATCTAATTTTACTGGTATATAATTCCATGGCATGTCTGAACCTTCAACAAAGTGTGCAAATTTGATCTTGGCAACTTAGAAAAATGTCACAGAAGAGGGAAAGATTTCGAGAGGAACAATATGGATGAACAAGTTACAAAGGGATAGTCATAAGTAGCAAGTAGACAGGACATTTTTTAAATTATGAGGGGTAGAGGTCTATGGACTCGCAAGTGACCATGAAAAGATGGTTTGGGAAAAACTGGAAATTGGTTATTGGACTATGGATGGCTTTGATTTGAACTAATACAATGGTTCTTTTGGAAGTACAGAAGGCCTCAGTCATAACAGTTTAAAAGAAATTAATTTTCTGTTTTAATACACTGTTTCAAACTGTTTGAAAGTTTGAGTAAAATTTGACTTCTGATAAGGCTTTTCAAATTGCTACAAAATTCTTTACAAACAGCAAAGAGATGTTTTAATTTTCTTTACCTTCTTTATGGGTAGCATTGACCTTAGTAAAACTTTGCCATAAACTTTGATAGTGCCTGTATTTCTCCCTTGAGTCCTTTCAGATTCTGGCGTGAGGAGCTTCAGCTATGAAGCTGTCGTTGGACATTGATATTGAACACTTCTTTTTCCACAAATTTCTGGGTGGTAATTAGCATGATCTGATGCTTCCAGTTCTGTCTCTAACATGCTAAGTCCTGAGAAAGAGGGGAAAGGGTAAGGGGCTAGAGGCTAGGGAGAAACTTTCATTTACTTTTTATAATGAATGAAAAAGTAGATGAGTGTTGTCTGATCACAAACGTTAGCAGTCAAAGGGTAATCTCTCCATAAGGGTAGGAAATTTTAAATCCTAGTTAAAGGTTTCTCTCCATAGGAAATTTTAAATCCTAGTTCAAGTTTTCAATCTCATCTGCAGAGGCAGTCTCACAGAAGGGGAAGTTGAGTTTAAAACCTTACTGCTCTATCAGTGTGTAAGAGTAGTAGCTTGCTAGAGTGATGCCAATTATGAAGTGGGTACCATTTCAAAATCATTCTTCAGAGGGCATTTTGTGTTATGATAGTATTTCACAGAAATAATCCAATTAACTCTGTATATTTCAACATTAAGAGACTTTTTAAGGCTTCTTCCATAAAAAAATTAGAGCTACTGACTTTTATGTCTATTGCTAAATCAGCCTGGAAGGACAGGAGTGAGTCATCAGGGTTCACTACTGTACTTATCCTAGTACTCCAGTGATTGGAATTGATTACAACCAAAGTGGGACACCACAAGATCAACTGGTTTAATAATCAATAGGTGGGATCCAGTGTCTGTGAGGCATCAGCTGACCATCAGAATCATCTTAAATATCAACGTTTTCTCATCCCTCTTCTCTGTGACACCTTCCCCATGAGGTGCAGAGTTCTCTTCTTGATGCCTTTCTGCTCTTTTTTAAATTGTTGTTTAATAAATCAAATTCCCCCAAGTCATCCTTTCCCCATGCCACAAATATGCAGTTTCTCAGGGACAAACTAGCCACAGGAGAAAGATCCCTGTCCAAAGCACAAATAATAAATTAATAAAAATGAATTAATTAAACTTTAGATGAGAGTAAGTAAGACTTTTCCATGTGTTTGACCCTCTTTACCTGACAGGCTTTTGTTTTTATCCTTCTTTGGGGTAGTTCTGCCTCAGTGTAGTTGGTAAGACAGATAGTTCAGGGAATTTGAGATCTTCTTTCATGATGTTTCATATTTGCATGGAACATTTGCATTAATTTCATATGCAATTCAATTTCTGCTCCGTAAAAAAAGGGGCAGTGAGAAGAATTAAGTATAGTTTCCAATTTTTATGTAACTTTTTAAAAAGATTTTTTACCTGCGTACATCGCTGAATAAAGTAATTCCATGGAACACACAAAAAAGGGTAATATTTGGTCAGCATAAGGAATAATCTTTCTACAACCCAATTTCACTCAGCTAATTTACATAAAGATATAAGAGCACTGTTTCTGAATTAAGGTGAGGGAAGTATTTTCCCTTTGAGAGTACTCATAAGGTACCTCAATTTTCACCTACATTGCTTAATATATTAAATCTTTCTAAAAAGTAGTAAGGTTTCACAAAAACGTCTCAGTTCTAGAATGTGACACTTCTAGCTGTATTTATTGTCATACAAAAACAGGCGAAAGCTCCAACAGTGAAGACGCACCAGTATTAAAGTACCACCACCTCAAAGAGTAATGGAGTGTGAGCAGTGGGAGAAGAGGGAGTGGAGAAGCACAGGCACTTCTGCCTCTGGGAATGGCACAGGCCAGATGATGCTGAGAGCCTTTCCAGACTTGGTTTTTCTGGTTCTGCAGAATCTTGCACTTCCACAGCCATTGTGCGCAGCCTTTCCCTTGGATTCCTAGATATTTCACAGTGGAGACCTAGGCCACTTTTCCATGTGTTTCACCTCCTTTACCTGACAGGCTTGTATTTTTATCCTTCTTTGGGCTAGTTCTGTCTCAGAGTAGTCAGCGAGACAGACTGAGTGCTACAGAGGCGGGTCCTGCCTACATACAGCTAATTTATTGTACATGGGGCAAACACTTCCTTCTACACCTTAGTGAAATTCCTGTGCCAGACACTTGCCAAAGCCAGTGTGCTGTAAGGATGGAGATACTCCCCACAAATGCTGGTGAGCAACTGACTCAAATTATCCATGGCCCCAGAATTTCTCAGTTTGGATACTGGCAGCAAGGCAAAGTTGATCTCCAGGAAGTAGATTTTCCTTTGTATGCAGCAGAACTAAAAATAAAAGAACTTTTCTTTGTGTAGATTTCATATGAAACATTCTATTTTTTTTCTGAACTTTTAGTAAAATCCTGCTATATTGATAAAGGGCTAAATGAAGGCATCAACAGTAAATGATTTTTCAAACACTCATTTTTACATAAAGCTCATAGAAATTTACCTCTATTTATTATAATAAAAACAAACTTTTCAGTGTGAAATAGCAAGGATTGTTTTGATAAATTCTGAGGGGAAATACTGACTAGTGTTTGTATAAGGCTTCCTCATTCTAACATTGGCTCTGACAGATAGGTGAATAAACAGAGAAATAGTTCTCTGAAATGTGTATGTTAGAAGTGGCTGCCATTTCAAAGACACTCTCTCTATACATTGCTAGCCATGAATTCTAAAAATAAGCTTTTATCTCTCTCTGACTTTCCAATAGACTGCTAAGCAGCCAACAGGTTGTCAAAGCTTCAAAACCTGTAGATAGTCTTCTGCTTCCTTGGCATGCCAGACAAGAAAGTGAATCCCTGAATATTGAGCTGACACTTCCATCAAATACTTGTTTGTGGTAATGTTCAGGTAAACAATCTCTTCTAATAAGTCATCATCTTTCATCTCCAGACTACTATGGAGCTCATTATAAACAAATTCTTTTGAACTGCATTGCTGAGAAATAAATTCCAGTGCATTTTTAAAATTTGAACTCCCAGTTACCTTGCTGATAGTGACATCAGCTAGTCTGGTACTGTGAAAAATCCATCTCTCAGATCAGTGATGCTCTCCTTTCTTACAAAACTCACTGGGCTTGCTGTTGTTGTTTTATAAACCATGCAGAATGTCTGGAGTTCCATGGATTATTTATTTGGGGTAAAGAAGAGTGGATATTTTGGGAAATTCAGTGAACTGTTTTTGCAATTATTCTTCAGTGAGCTCTTCGTGCAGAAACAGATGAGCAAGTAGAAGAAAGACCATAGAAAACAAAAGACAACTTGATTTAACAAGATTTGATGAATATATGTGAAATGTAAACATGAAAAAACCATTTTATTTTTGTAGCCAATTTTTATTACTCTTTTTAGAGACTATATGACTCATTTGATTTCTTATCACCTGAATGAAACTTAAGAAATAATAGGAAAAAAAAATTAAATACCTTTTTTTATTGTGACTTCCTTCTCCATTTCTGATATAGTGTATTTTGGTTAGTTTCAATGGTTTGTAATTCACTGACACATTTAAAATAAGTTACATAGTTATTTGTTGGCGAATTCATGAAATTGAATATGAAATAGCCACATTGTCAGTGAGTATGTCATCCTAAACTGCAGTGTTTATTGTTCAGATTCTTGTTCTTCAATTTCGACTGTAACACACAAGATTTTGCTAAATATATACATATATTTACAGTTTCTGAGTTTTAAGTAGCAAGGACAAAGCTTGGATGGCAAGAAAGCCACTACAGCATGACAAGCAGAAATGCATGGATTTCCCAAAAAATGAATGAGAGGAACATCAGCGTGACAAAAAAGGGCGTTGCCTTGCACTATGTATATTTTATGCTAGTAATATTAAAAGACACAAACCTAGTGCAGTCATTGTTGCACTATGGTGCAGAAAAGTGAAACAGTGCTTCATGGGCCAATGGCTACACTTTATAATAATACATTTACAACTTTATAATATACATTTTATAGTGATAATAAAAATATGGTTTTATTATGTTGATTTTTATTCTCTGTCTATGTCTTCTAAATTTATACATGCATCCTAGAGATGGAGGAAGTATTTAAGTACTAATATATAAGTACTAAGTACAGGCCTCTGAACTTGAGATTTGAAGGTACTTCATCCCATACTGAAAATATGCAGGTGCAGAGAAACACCTGATAGACATCTGGGGATGTACCTGTCCTCTTCTAAACTTGCTCAGCTCATCCACTCATTAGTGCTGTCCAAGGCTGAACCTCCATTAATGAAAACACTTAATTTCTAATTACAGGTACAACTGTTGGTATTATGGTCTTCATGTCACTGTAATCTTAATGTATTTACAATTAGTTGCTGTGTAAAGTCCTGAATGACACATTCCCTTTGTATCAGCTGTGAGAGTGGCCCACAAATAGCTGATAATAATTATGTGCTTAGAACAAGATTACTATTTGGATAGAAAAATCAGATTCCCAGAAGTAAAGAAATTCCCCTTTCACTATTGTCCATCCAAACATACCTCCCTTTACTGACCATTTGTTTCTGCTGTTGTCCAAAAGCAAGCAGAGTCCAACTGACACAGCAAAGCAAGTTGTCACTGTTTTTTGTTTTTTGTCACATAATTTGCTTATATTTGTGTGGATTTTCTAAGGGACAATAAATAATTGCATGTTTTAAAGTTAAGTACTACTGAGAATAATGACCCTGTGGACCCAGAACCAGCCATGATTCCTGAAACCCAAATACCCACCTGGCACTTGAATTATGGGATGTACCTCACAGTCAGTCTTATTCTGGTCTCCCTGCTCCTGCAGCAATGTCTACAACTATTTTAGGTGCAAAGTCTCAGCTATTTTGAGTGGCTGTTTGGAGTCACCTTACCTTGGCAAAATCTTTCAAGAAGCACAAGCAACAGAAGGAAAACACTGTTTTTCCTCCCTTCAAACCACCCTGCAAAATTTAAGTGAAATTGCATAGCATAAATTTAAATAACATGTTACCACCTGACTATTTTCTACTACTGATTTTTAAAGCATGGCAAACCCACTGGCCTTCAGTACAATTCTCAAAGTAATTTTTCCTACTGCAATGGAAATTATCAACTTTTTTAAATGTTACAAAATGTCTTTTAGAAAAAGATATTATTAATACTTATTGACTGAATTGAGAAAATGTTATCCAGACTTACAGGTTTCATTTGAAATTTTGTAAATTGAGGGCTGGCAGTGTCAGCCTTTGAACCTGATGATATTTTTAACTTCTGAGAAGTGTTAGGATATTTATTTGTATGTTTGTGGTCTTTTTCCTAGCATTATGTTGTAATAGGATTAAATGCCTGACTCGAATAAGAGCTTTTTTCCTTATTCAAGGTGTTTTTTCTCCACCTGTCAGCCATTTTATCCACCACGTAAAATCTAGGATATGCTACTGTCCTTTGTTTGTGAATATGCATGGACCTTGCTGTGGATCAGGAATCCATTGTGCTAAGGGGTGTAGGAACACTCAGCACCAAAAAGGGGCTGCTCTGTAGAGACTTTCTGCTTTTACTGTGTGTTGTGTTTGTCTCTGCAATAACTGAGTGCCTTCCAGTAGTGCACTGAGCAATGCAACTACCATCTGGCATGTGTTTGTTCGTACACTGTCTCCCCAGGGGAAGAAGTGTGTGCAGTGGAGTGTTATGTTTCTGAATTTTCATACACAGATACTGACACGTGCTTACGCTGGAAATGACAAGGTCAAAATACATGCCTTGCACTGGGAATGAAAAATGGTGATATTTTGAATGCTCCTTAGTTAATTCTACGTGTGCCAGCTCTTGAACAATCTCCCTGTTGCATAAGAAGACGCATTTTTAATTTAGTGCAGCATTTTCCCTTCTTGCATAGCCTCTAGTCACCCTCTGTCTTCAGTAAGGAGTTGCCAGGGGCTTCCATCCCTTTCTCCAGATGGTGTTGGGAGCTGAAGGCAAGAAAAAGGAAGAGGAAAAGTTAAATTTAAAAGTGTTCATGCTCACAGAAATGAAATCTGTTCTTCCTGAGATGAGGAAAAGTCATGACACAACAAATTCCCCACTCATTCACATCCTGTGCAATGCCATCAAATACAAGATGCTGTTCCATGTGTAAATACATGCACCATTTGGTCATTATAAATGCATTGATTCCTCCAAAACTCGGAATCGAGCATCATTTTTACATCTAGAGTATTTGCTGAAACTAAAAAAAAATTCTTCGTGATCATTCAAATGGGCTCAAAACAGAGAGAATAATTATCAAAAAATGAGTTGTTCAAAGGATGGGGGTTTTCTGATGTCCCAGATTCTTACATATAGTCTGTTACACTATTGCATTAGCCTAGCTGAAATGCCAGTGATGAGTATTTCTGATAAGACAGGGATCTGTTTTTCTTCAGCTATTTCATAACTCAGAACGGTGTCATGTGGATTATGGGTACTTATGCTTGAAAAGAAAAAGAAACCTCCTGCGTACAGATTTTTTCCCAAAGGAAATTTTCAGAAGATTTCTTAAGAAGTCAACACAAGTTCACTTGTAATTATTCAGTAGCCCCTGGATGTGCTGCAATCAAGAGATCTCTTCCTTTTGTATATTTAAACAGATGGAATCACTACCAGTTCCCTAATTCTTTCCCTCCATAGATATTTTTTTTCCTCCTCAACCTCTTTATGGAAGCTGCCTACTTAGCTGTGCTCTTACAAAATTCTCCTATTACATTTTTTTTTCCCTGTAGAATATTTTTTAATGAATTAAGCAGCAGAAATTGTTGATTAACTCATTATTAACACTTTGAGAGTGGGGAGATTCTGACTAAAAATTATGATACAAGAGCAGTTCACTGAGGAACAATGCTTTAAAATTTAATCCTGAATTCTGCCAGTAATTTCCTATGTGGTTTTAAACACGTTGCTGAACTCCTTTGTGGCTGAGTTCATTCATCTGTTCATGAAACATAACTTTATCCAGAAGAGATGTTACAACATTTAAGTTGCACACTTTTGGTTCTATTAATGAAGGCTTTCTCTTAAATATTTTCTGGGATTTTAAAGCGCAAATTAATTTGGAATAAATTTTGGGATGCTTTTGTGGCTCATGGTATAAGCTAGTAGCAACCCTTTTCAAAGGTCATTAAAAATACCTTCAGTTTACTGTGTAATTTAAATTTGTGATGTTCAAAATCTCACATGAAAGCTCTTGAACCTTTCATCTGTTCTTGCAGTTAATGGTGGTATAAACTAGAAAGAATATTAATAACTTCCCTATGTCACAGAATATGCAGTTTTCTGTAAACTTTTCTATGAATTGCACAAGATCATCCTTAATCCCAATATAATCCCATAAAATTAGCTTTGTGTTTTTCATTATTCATGGGAGTGCCTTTGTAAGTCCATTACTTCTTATTTATGTGATGGAAATCAAATTATTTTTAATGATGCATGATGGAGTGTATTTCACAGTACTGTTTATAAGTAATCTTATTTCTAATTTAGGTTGTTATGACAGGTCAGTTGAACAAAATTCTAATTTTTTTTTCTGTTCTATTCTAATTGATTGCTGTAGGGGTTTTTTTTTGGTAAATATCATTTTGTCATGTGTTTATTCTGCTCTTGTCATGAGACAAAAGTGTTTGTCACAGGACTAATGGATTCTGCTGCTTTTCCTCTGATTGGCCTGGATGCATTATGAAATGGCAATCTAGGGCTAGATTAGTGCCCATCGCACATGGCAAACCACACAAAGATGCCTATATAGGCACTGGTAGAATCAATGCTTAGCCTGTAGCTTCTTTCAGTGTTTGAACCTGTTTATTCCTCTTCTATTAAAGGCAAAATATAGGCAACAACATCCTTTGTGTGCTGTGCAGTTTTGCAATATGGAACTGCATACATTTGAAACTGAACTTTGAATCTGTAATACCCAGATGTAAGCTTGCCAGTATCAATTGCAGAAGTCTACAAAGTCTGCACTGAAGCCCCATCCTCTGCTCTTTTCTCCTCGAGTTCTAATCCATCGCCTCCTGCATAAGTGTATTGCACTCATCTTGGGGGTTTTAATTTCCTCTGTGTTAAGGCCTGTTGGGAGACATAGTTAGCTTGTTTCTTGAGTATACAGGTTGCCAACATGAGAGATAGTCAGGGGCTTCGAACTGTTTCACCATCCTGGAACTTCTGTCTAAGCAAAGTTTGCCAGACGCTCTTGTACCCAAGCAATTAGATGTGGGGAGTGAAACAATTTCTGCTGCTGAAACCTACAGTCCATTGAGTGGTTTACTTAAACCCTGCAAAGAAAACTGGATAATCCAGTGAAAATCACGGTTGGTCTTATCTTGAACTATCACTGCAGAGTAGAATGGTGGCTTAAAGATACAGACAAAAAATAAATATCACGAGACAATTTCATTCTAAGTGGGGTCATGATGGACAGTGGTGGAAAGTGCTGGAGAGAGATGACAAGATGCTGGACTGCTTATCCTCTTTCCATGATTCATGATTTGCACCAGTGATCGTGGGATTTCCATGTTCCAGAATACTCCAGTGCCTTCCTGGAAGACTGTTCTTCGGCCATTGCTCATAATTTTGAATATAAAATTTTACACAATTCTATGTACTTTTAATTTGATATAGACATTTCTAAAATGGTACAGAGAAATTATCATTTGGTTCTCTAGATGTATCATATCTAGGTATTGCTAATTCAGAGCAGAGGCTGTTATTCAAATGAAATTGTTATCAAAATCATATAATAATGCTGCTAGCTATGCTATTTCAAGCATAAAGCATGGTTTTATTTTAAAATTAATGCAAACCTTCCCTAATACGATTACACTTGTGGGAATATTTGTCAGAGAGAATACAAGCCAGTTAGGCACTTCTTTGTGATGATCCATTACAGTTCATTCTAAATCAGCTATAAATATTGTTCCATTAAAATTTTTATCTGCTACTGTCAGTCTGGGTCTTTCACAGATGAATCTTATCAGAATAAAAGCTGACAGTACTTTTTAAACTGAACTATGCAAGTCAGGGTTACAGTCCATAACTTCCAGTGTCCTCCCATACCCTTAATATCTACTGGGTGAAAACTGTTACTTAATTCATTTGACACTTTCATCCATTTTCACTCTTGAAGGGGATAAGTAGAATTTGACTTTGTTTGAGTCAGAGGAGATAAAACTGGATATGTAACCTAGGAAATCTTGACAAGTGTACGTGAGCTTTATTACAAAAAATAAAAAATAAAAATTTCCAATTTGTTTTAAATACTTGAATGACTTATATATGAATAAAAATTTTGACAAGGGAAGCAACTGAGGTAAGAGCTGGGCTGCGTTCAATACTTATAGTAGTGTCTAGATAAACTAATACTCTTTTCCACCTTTTGAAGACTGCCAAATGGGAAATGATCAGTCACTGGTGGCCTCTAAAGTCCTGTTAAGCCTCATATGCTCTACAGAATGCAATTTTTCTAATAGCGGTAGTCCTCAGCTTTTAAAATGGAATTGAGTGTGTTAAGTGTAATTATTTTCCTATCTGTTTTGCTGATCTATCAAAGACCAGCACAAAACTTTTGTTTTGTCCAGAAAAACGCATTTTTTCCACCATTTCATCAGCTTTTCTAATTGGAAACCTCTTTCCATTTACATTTTTGGAGTTTTTTGAAGCCAAGGCAATGTAAAGCAAGAAATGAAAAAGTGCTGACTCCAGACATATGGAGTAGTGCCATGTGTTAAGGCAAGAGAGCCAGCAGGAGCTCCTTTTCCTCCCTCTTCCCCTGCTGCTTCTAGCCTTTTCCCCCTATGACCCTCAATTCTCAGCTAAACAACACATGGGCGTGAGTCCAAGCCACCAGGTGAGAAGTGGGTTGGCCTTTCTCCAAAAGATAGGCTGGCCAAGTTCATTGGGAGAATTGGTTTCTAACATTTGCCAAATCTGCGTGAATGGTTGCCAGTCTGACAAAGGGAAGAAAAAAGAAGAGAAGAAAATGTCTAGGTAGTAACTAGTCACGAATCAGAGAATAGTGTTAACTCCATATTAAGTATATTAGTCATTGTATTAATATAGCTGGCCAAAATATTTCAGTCTGAATGAGCCCTTGTATCTTTACTGCTTTGTGCTTCCACTACTTCCAAAAAGTTGCATTTGCTGCTGTTCACTGGACCAAATTAAACAGAAATCTTAAAGTTTGCATTTAAAGATTCTTTATAGTAGCTGTGGATTTTTCAGGCTGAAGAGGGAACTAAATTTGCTTTTCTGATGTACTACTTTAAAAAGTACACCACATGAGTAGTACACTTTATCATACTTGCTTAAAAGTTCACAGTGACATCTTTTTTTTTCTTTAATAAATCAAAACTTTATGCAGCAGTGAATGGAGAACAAAAAAGGCTTGCTTGAAAGGCAAGGTTTGTTGGATTCCACTAATAGATCTAGTAGGATCTCTCAAGAAGGTCAGGACACCACTGTGAAGTCAGTAAGTGTTCTGTCTTACAAAGAACCTGCAGTCATGTGAAGATGATTCTGTACTCCCAGGCTGGAACCCATGTCCCCATCTTTCTCATTTCCTCCCTATATTGAGAGTCCCTCTCCTCAAGGATGGTATCAGTGCACAGAAGCCAAAATATCACACTTCCTATCACAACAGACTGGATACAAAAAGCTGGTGACCCTGCAGGCATCACAGGTTTAGGGGAGGCAGGTAGGGAGCAGGTATCTGTGAATTCTCAAAGCAGTCAAGGAAGATCAGGAACAGCACCTCTGCAATTACACTTTTATCTTCATAGATCCTTGAAACTTTCTGTTTAGTGTTGCCAAGCACTCCAACTATTAAGAAGTTAGTTTTTATTTTTCATAGGACTGGTTAGGGTAATTTTCAGCTACCTATAAGAAATAAATAATTTACAATTCTATAGACACATGACTTTTCCTGCTTGATTAGTCACTTGACAACTTGTTAAGTGGGAGCTGAGTAATTGGGAGATGAGGAGATCCTATGGTAGAAGCAAAAAATGATATAATTTATATAAGCTTATGTAAAGATGAAGAAAAAAGTAATGTATTTAATATCCTTCAAGCATAGTTGGAAGGAAAAATCTGCTCACACTGCTGGTGCAAGGGGCTCAGAGTATAGTTTTGGCAATGAGAGTGGAAAGTGTGCACTTCAAAAATAGCCTGTTGATCCAGATAACCAAAATGAAAATAGTCATAAATAAGAGAGTTATTTAACTCCAAAGATTTGCAGCATAACTAGCAAAATATATAACTTACTTCTGAGTAGCAACTTAATCTAGTCAAATATACTAGCTGCAAAATGAAACATCTTTATCTATGATAGTGAGATCTGTTTGTCCTGTGTTCTGTAACAGGCATTTACGGTGTTGCCTGCAAGAAGCAATATTGAATCAGAACCTCCAACAGTTTTTTTTTCAAGTTTCAGAAGTCATGATCCAGTTTCCAAAAACTCAACTTGAGACCCTTTGATACTTCAGAAAATAGGAAATACTGTACACAATCAAGGCTGTGAAATGTGAAAAACCAGAAAGTGTGATTAGTTAGTTGTGCTATTGGAACATTGACTTTAATGATACAGATGGCTGCTTTCTCCCCTTTCTAAGGAAATAGAGAAAATATCTAATCTCACCAAACCTCAGTTTTAAGACTCAACTATCATTGTGCTGGAACAGCATCCCACAGTCTACCTCCAGTAAAAGGCAGCATTTGACTGCCTTGGTAAAATGACCTAGAAACAGAGCAGACCCAGATTACTCCCAGCTTGGTTGCTGGCTTCTCCTCTCAGTATCACTCACTCCTATCACTGGGCTAATTCTTCCATATCACTCACTCCCTTTCCTGTGCTGATTCTCCATATCACCCATCGTCACCATGCACCTGACAGTACAGACACATGTGTATTTCACTCCTCACACTTGTCCAAGTATGTGTAAAATTATCTTGCAAGCTGTTTTTCTTTGCTGGGTACTGAAGCAGACTGGGTCCTACATCCTGTTGTTCCTTTGTGCAGGATTTGGGAGAGCTCCATGTCTCTAGTGATGCTGAAAACCCTCCTGTTGAGAGGAGTGCTTGCAGGTCAGAAACTGAGATTCCTCATATGTTGTGCTGAGTCTGTGCTGAAGACTGAGCTGTGTTGGTTTCATCAAGAACTGTTTCACACTCATAAGCATTCACTGATGCTTTTTGTTACATGGAACATGTCAGAGTGTCTTGTTGCTTTCTAAGGTGCATGGGCAGCTCTAATTCTTTCAAAAGCATCTTCCAAAAAAAATTTTGGTAGGAATTGTGAGATAGACCTTAAAGTGGTGGGTGAGAGAAAGGTCAACACAGTCTGAAATCTGAATTATTAGAATTTAACATATAGCTGTCATCTCTATTGTCATGTAACTTGTCAGTAAAATGTTTGATTTGAGGCATCTACGCATTACAAATTATATATATTTACTTATATGCAACAGATAGCAATGGCTTTTGATTGTTGAGGATTTTCTAATTTTTTTTGAAAGTGGATTAAAAAGATTTGGGGAAAATCAGAAATGAGGGTGTGTCAAGGGAAACAGGAATCAATGTGAGAGCTGAAATTCTGTAAGAGAGAGGTGAGTAAATGAAAGAACAAGCAGATCATGGAAAGCGACCAGAATGAGAGGGTAAACACAGGTAAAAATGGCAGATGGTCACAAGAGAAAAAGAGGGAGATTTCCAAAGTGAGGTTTTCAGGCAAATTTCCAAGTTGCCATGCCAAGATGTGTAAAGCTGATCTGATAGGACAGTGTCACGTCAAGCAGTAGGTTATCTCCTCTTCACAGAATCACAGAATGAGTCAGGTTGGAGGGGTCCACAGTGGTCTGACCCAACCTCCCTGCTCAGGCAGGGCCATCCCAGAGCATGGCACAGGATTGTGTCCAGATGGTGCTTGGATATCTCCAGTGAAGGCAACTCCACAATATTTTTGGGCCATCTGTTCCAGTTCATGGTCACCCACATAGTAAAGAATTTCTTCCCCATATTCAGGTGGAATTTCCTGTGCATCACTTACTGCCCTGTTGTCTCTTGTGCTATTGCTCAGCAGCACAGAGCAGAGCCTGGTCCATGCTCTGACCCCTCCCTGCAGACACTGACAGACACTGATGGGGTCCCCTCTCAGTTGTCTCTTCTCCAGGCTGAACAGGGCCAGTTCCCTCAGCCTGTCCTCATAATAGAGATGCTCCAATCCCTTGATCTTTGCCACCTTCCACTGGACCTGTTCCAGGAGTTCCATGTCTCTCTTGTCCTGAAGAGCCCAGAACTGGACATAGCTCTCCAGATGTGGCTTCACCAGGGCTGAGCAGAGGGGCAGGATCACCTCTCTGATCTGCTGACAGTGCTCTTCCTGATGCATCCCAGGTTACCATTGTCCTTCTTGGCTACAAGGACACACTGCTGGCTCATGGACACCAGGTCCTTCTCCACTGAGCTCCTCCCCAGCAGCTCAGCCCCTGGCTTTTACAGGTGCGTGGGATCATTCCTCCTCAGGTGCAGGGCCCTGGATTTTCCCTTGCTGCATTTCAGATTGTTCTCTGCCCATCTCTCAGCCTCTCAAGGGCTCTGAAGGGCTGCACAGCTCTCTGGGCTCTCAGCCACTCCTCTCAGCTTTGTTCATCAGCGAGTGCTGAGAAGGCACCTGCCCTTCCTCCAAGCCATTGATGAATAAGTTGAACAATACCGGGCCCAGTATTGGCCCCTGGGGACACTACCTAGTGACAGGTCTCCTACTAGATCCTGTGGCACTGGTTTCAGCCCTCTGGGATCAGCTGTTAGCTGGTTCTCAGTCCATACGCTGCTCCTTCAGCCAGTCCATGCTTCCCATTTTCCTATGAAGATACTGTGAGGGAGGCAGTGTCAAAAGCCTTGCTGAAGTTAAGGTAGACCACATCCACTGCTGTCTCCTCATTCACCCTGGTAGTTATTTCANTCTTTGCCACCTTCCACTGGACCTGTTCCAGGAGTTCCATGTCTCTCTTGTCCTGAAGAGCCCAGAACTGGACATAGCTCTCCAGATGTGGCTTCACCAGGGCTGAGCAGAGGGGCAGGATCACCTCTCTGATCTGCTGACAGTGCTCTTCCTGATGCATCCCAGGTTACCATTGTCCTTCATGGCTACAAGGACACACTGCTGGCTCATGGCCACCAGGTCCTTCTCCACTGAGCTCCTCCCCAGCAGCTCAGCCCCTGGCCTGTACAGGTGCGTGAGATCATTCCTCCTCAGGTGCAGGGCCCTGGATTTTCCCTTGCTGCATTTCAGATTGTTCTCTGCCCATCTCTCAGCCTCTCAAGGGCTCTGAAGGGCTGCACAGCTCTCTGGGCTCTCAGCCACTCCTCTCAGCTTTGTTCATCAGCGAGTGCTGAGAAGGCACCTGCCCTTCCTCCAAGCCATTGATGAATAAGTTGAACAATACCGGGCCCAGTATTGGCCCCTGGGGACACTACCTAGTGACAGGTCTCCTACTAGATCCTGTGGCACTGGTTTCAGCCCTCTGGGATCAGCTGTTAGCTGGTTCTCAGTCCATACGCTGCTCCTTCAGCCAGTCCATGCTTCCCATTTTCCTATGAAGATACTGTGAGGGAGGCAGTGTCAAAAGCCTTGCTGAAGTTAAGGTAGACCACATCCACTGCTGTCTCCTCATTCACCCTGGTAGTTATTTCATCATACAAGGTAATCAAGTTGGTCAGGCATGATTTACCTTTAATGCTGACTACTTGTGATCACCTGCTCTTCTTGTGCATCCTCCTTAACGGAAGACAGGTGTCCTCCATAATGAGGCATTCCATTACCTCTCCAGGGAAATTGAGACTGTAGTTCCCTGGGTCCTTCTTACACTTTTTGAAGACTGAGGTAACTTTTTCTTTCTTCCAGTTCTGTAGCACGGCTCCTGATCTCCACAACCCTTCAAAGATAATCACGAGCAGGCCCATTGTGATGTTTACCAGCTCTCTCAGCACTTGTGGACACATCCCATCATGGCCATGGCTTTCTTGTCTTTCTATCCTTCTCCCCATACATTTTATGCCCATCTCTGTCATGTGCTATGGCCGCTTTTAACTGCTCTAGTGCACATTCATCCCCTCCATGGCTTCTCACAAATTGGCAGAAAAGTTATCTAGAAAAATACCGTGTAGTCTTCTGCTTCTACTGCAGAAGGGTTCAGTCTTAGCTGGCTGGAGTGGTTATGAGGGAGTGAAGAGATGGGATGAGGTGGGATGGGAGTAATGCTTCTCTCCTTCTCTCACTACTCCTGGTAGTGAGTCATGTGGTAGACTTAACCAGGTGTAGATATGTAGTCTGAGTCAAATTTATGTCCACAATAATTTGTAGGAAAGCTGGGCTACCAGCTACTCAAGATGAAACATAAAGGAATCTGAAGACATATCAGCAGAAATCACAGCTCATGACACTGCTGCAGTATTTGCCAAAGCAAGGTCTGTTGGAGGGAAGGAAACTTTCTTGTGAGATCATACTGGTAGCTGTTCAACAGAATCCAAGAGACACTGATGCTTTGTAAAGAGTTCCTGCATATTTTCCCATTAATTTTCTTCCCTGCTATTCCCACCATCAGTAAACTCAGTGAAAGTTCTTGCACTTGTTCAGACGGAGCCCCTAAATCATTTGTATTGTACTTCCCCCCAGCAGTTATAAAGATAGAAGTCTGTACAAGACTTTTGCCAGATATAAGTACTCTACTTTTGCTGAGATAGGAGCAAACCATATTTCTCTGTGTCTGTTATTTACGAGTTTGAATTACTTGACTTTCTCCTTAGGATTTGGATTCAAAGGTTTACTGGTTTCAGTCACAGACCTAAAAAACATCAGCGTCTGCTCATTTCATCCTTAAGGCAAATCTTTCAAATGTGTTTTCAGTTCTCAGTGAACCTTCAGGAAGTGTGCTGAATTACAGGCCTGTTGTTTGTCTGCAATTAGGAAAGCTATTAGTGAAGCATACACCAAGTTATCACAAATTATCTAATTGATGTCAATTTGTTGGTTCTATACTGGTATAAATAAAAGATTTTCTTTGTGTTTGTACATCTATGATGTACCCATCAGATACCTCCAAAGCATGACCAACCCCCCTGTTTGGGAGTAGGACTATCTGGGACATATTCTCAGCAAATTGAAGACAAATTCACTTGAGAACTGCCACAGAAAGACTGTTTGCTAGTATTGTGGTTTGTTAGCAATGGGAAGAATCCTTTCCGGGCTTGGATCTAGGTGAATCACAAGAGGATTTTGTTTGCAATGATTCTGGACAGATGGGCCATGGAAATGGGAAGAGTTCCTCTTGTGTGGGATCAGGTAAGCAAGAATTTCTGAAACAATTGAAGCAGGGCACATGAATTGGTTTCCTGTTTATAGTTTCCTCTATTTCTGTTCTTACTCTTGCACATATCTGCTGCCACCTGTGAGCCTCAGCTAATTTACACAATTTTTATCTTCTTCTTGTAGATTAAACACTTGCAACAATCCTGCAATTACTGTTGCCATCTCAAGGAGGCAAAATAAATTAGGATGGCATGTACACAGGTGGATTGTACATATCTACAGAATCGGCCTTATTTGAGGTGATCTTGAAGCACAGTTTTAATTGATTAATGCTGCTGATTAATTAAATGTCACTCCCTATATTTCTACTTTATTATTCTATATTACTTTCATCCGTTTTAGCTCATGAGGTTTGATCTCCTTTCTATTTACTCTAGTGTTGTGGTAAATTAAAGCAAGAATACCCACCACCATCTCTGTAGAGCATCACCTTTAAATGGCTGAACAAAGCATGAAAAAATGATGATTGAATAACCAGTGATTTCTGCTGAGAAAAGGACAGGAAATTCCTATATGAACATGTAGGATCACCACCTTCTGTATTTGAATCCACTTTCCACAATGACAGAAAATACCCTCTGAACTAAGGAAGCTGCCTTTTCTTTTTCTGGTACAATGGAATTGGTTTTCTGCATCTGTTATGGTGACTTTTTGCTCAGTGTCTTGGGGCATATCTCATTGTATCATCAACTGTCAAGTCTTTTAATAGGCTTGGCCAAGTTCTGCTCTGGACTAGTGAAAACCTGAAATAGGGCCAGTGAAATTTTACAATTTTTGAGGTTCAAATGCTTTTTTTACAGCCAAGTTATAATAAATTTGGAAGTCCTGTACCATTGATATGGCAGGAAATAAACATCTCTCAGACACTGTGAGAGTTATCATCCTGATAGAGGAGCTTTGGATATATCTTTGCATATGTCAGGTTTTTTGAGTATGGAATAACATTCTGTAGCTCATAAGCCACTACACTTATGTCAAAGAAAGCAGGTTAAAATAAAGCATGAAAACCTACAATACATGCCTCTTATGTAATTTTTCCTTCATAAGAATAATTTTCCCAAATACAGTGTTGAGGGGCAAGCCCAAATGCTTCCTCAGTGTCCTGGGGGAGGTCTTCAGCAGTAGGATTGTGTCACTGAAATCAAAGAGCTTGATCCAGGATCGGTACAGGAAGGAGATGCAATGTTTCTTTGTCCTAGTTTTGTAAGGTCTTTTGAGGTAACATTTAAGAAGTAGATTTGAGCCTATTCATCCACTGGAAGAGAATTCCTACTGCTTTCCAGCACTTTCATCTTCTATTACTTTCCCAAGTAGGCTATTCCAGAATAAAGTAGAGAGTGTAATAGAAGGTTTAAGAGCCTGTAAAGAGTCTGCCAGCTTTCAGTTAAGTTTTAGAATTCCTGGAGTGATATTCAGAGAAACCATTGCAGGGGGTTTTCTACAGTGAGACGAGGGCTATGCTTCACTTCTTTCCTTAGTACCTTGGTTCATGAGGTCGGAAACAGACCTTCCCACATCCACCAATGCAGGAGATGAGGGCACATAAAGGAAATGTTTCTTCCTTTAACTGTGTTTTTCCATTGTCTATGCCTCAAAGAAGAAGAAAACCAGCAAAGAATAGAAGTTCCATACGACACAACTTTCCACTGACATACTCCTGGGGAAAAGCATCATCTGGGGCTGGACTTCTCAAGTCACACTCCTTATTCCTCTTATTTTCCCAGTACATTCCTTTGTGCATTATTGCCAGTAGGCTGCTACATAGGAGGTTTTTCTTCAAATTAGAGAGAATGGAGAATCAAATCTGAGCCTTGAACATCCTAGGAATCATTGCCGGGGGACTCTACTCTGCATCCCAATGTTTGTAAAAGTTAATTATAGTTGGTTTTAATTTTCCAGTCTGTTATTCCAACAACAGTAAAGGAGGTAGCTGTCATTTTGTATATGCATCTCTGGCAGTTTGTCAAATAGTTTGCTTTCATCAACTACAGTATATTTGCTGTAGCAGAATTCATTACTGTGTTGAAAAAAATCAAGTATTTCTCTCAGGTTATCAAAGGTAAAAATACTAAACCCAACTTCCCCATAAGAAACAATATAATTTAAAATTAAGGATGAGAATAGCCATATGATTTGGATGTGACCAACTTCTATGTGACCTACTTTCTTCCGAGTACTTTTTACTCTAAAGTAATCTTTACACTGTCAGTTCCTCAACATTATCAGTGTCATTAATGCACCCTTCCCAGCAGCAATGCAGTAAAGGATTTTGCTGATGATGCTGCTTCTCAGAGCTCCCAATGACTCACTGCCTGAAGTGTTCTGATAAATGAGCACACCATACCCAAACCCCCTTCCTGTAAGTAACTGCAGTCCAGTTCCAGTACTGGACCTCAACACATGGTGTGTGGTGAACAGATAATTGTATATTTAGTTAGACAAGAAGTTTTAGTAGACTAGACAAAAGTATATAAAATTTTGCCATTTTTTTCTTCATTGTTGTCTTTAAATCTGGTGAAACTTTGGCCTCTTTATATCTACCATCCCTGCCATACTCTGTATCTAAAAAATATCTCCTACCATTCAAAAATTCCTTCATTTGCCACTCATTTTGAACCTATTGTCATGTAACATTTATCTTCAGTTTTATCATGATCAATATAAGCCTACCCCTCTTGAGTCAGTTTGTTCACCTGAAAGATTTGCTTATTTTCTCTTAATTTTATTCAACTTCATCTTTTTCCTGTCAATTTACAAGGAAGTGTCTGTAAACCAATTAGTTTGAGCAAGACATCTGAGCCAAGGGGCCATGGTAGCCTTAATCTATGAAACCCAGGTACCTATACTGATAAATTCAACATAAAATATTGATTTGATATATCAATATAAAGCCTATATTGATAAATTAATCTCAGAAAGACTATTTCTGCTATAAGGCTTTAGCTATTAGCAAGAGTAGCACCATGCAACTTGAAAGAGATTGCATATCTTGCACTATAAATACTTCAGATAAAATATCTTAACTGGTGACACTTTGATGTGGAAATCTGTTCTGTTACATCCTCACAGACTACTGCTCTCACTTCTGAGATTATTATTTTTAAAAGAAAACTGTAGAGAGGACCTAATGAGGCTTTACAGCTCAGCTTCCTAGCAAATGAAAGATTATTTTTGGACTTCTGACTACTTTATTGATAATTTAACCATTAAGATTTTCAGATAACACTGAAACTTTTTAATTCAGCACAAGTTCTAGGATTTACCTAGGATTTGAAGACCAAGAAAAACAAAATCTTCATTCTTTGTTAAGGAAAAATATAAAAACTAGGTCAAGGAACTATGCTGCAGCACTAGTCACTGTGAATGTTGTCATAAACCGTGAATGGCAGATGTCTAAAAGATTTAGTGGGAAGTTCTTGGATTGGTATTTTTGAATTTTTTGTTAAGAACTGGTTGTGTTTTGGGTTTTTTTATTTAGAACATGTAGATTCACCAAAATCTAATCTTCCTATAAGAATTCACTAATTTCAGTTTGTTTCATGTATCTTTATGGGGGAAGAAAAATTGAAAATTAAAAATTGGTTTGAAACAGTTGAAAAAGGCTTCTGTAAAGCCTTTAATACAAAACCAGTTTGAAATAATGCTGTTATTTTATAATATAAACTATTATAAACAACATGTAAAATTTCAAAACTAATGGAAAATGCTGTGATAACCCAAACTGATCTTGGGAATGATTTTTTGTTGTTGTTATTGAAAATTTAAGTGTTTCCCAATTCAAACAGAGAAAAATATCAAAATTAAATCTCAAATTTTAATTTTTTTCTCTTGATGAAAAAACTAATCTCTGAAATATATGGATATCTATATATTCTTTGAAATAAGAAACCATTAAAAGTACTATTCTTTATCTTACAACAGCACTGAGACTGTGTCAGTTACCTCATTTTCTTCTAATAGCAACCCATATTGATTAGGTAAGCAAGCTGAGTCTAGAGGAAAATAGATTAATTAGAAGACTTGCTATTAATAGTAACTTAGCAGTAATAATAGGAAAAATATTACCTTTAGATTTTTTATACGTAAACTGATGCTGAAGACCAGTTAAAGAGTCTTTTTTAAATTATTTTTTGCTCTTAAAGTATCACTGTATCTACTGTTCCCATCCCATGTATGCATAGAGTAGTATGAGTTGTGTTTTTTTCCTAAGGCATCAAAATACTATTTAAAATGACAGTGAAGGAAACATCTACCATCCATGAAGAGACTCAAGAATCTAGACATGCCTCTGTATCCTAGACTACATTTTCTGTGCTATCTCTTTAGTGTTGAAGTAAAAATAGAGGAAAATTCTGTCACATGAGCAAAATCCTGTGACCATTATGAATTCTGTTCAACATATTAATCTTTATTTTTCTTGTGATTTTCATTAACCAAACTAACAAAGATTGTAAAGCCAAATATGTAGCATGTACACTTTTAGTATAATTTAGAACATAATACAACATATTTCCTAGTTCAAACTTGCTAAAAATGTTTCCCAGTGCATTGTTCAAGTGAAGAAAGTAAATACAAGAATTGGGCTGTGCACAATTAGGTGACAGTAAAAAAATGTTGGAGCTGAGTTTGGGTTTGTTTGGTGGCACATTTCAGAAGAGATTCTGGCCCCTGGTAGGTATCCATATTTAATGATATATGGAAATGGAATATATGTACTGATGTAACGTAATATATGTAATGATATATGTGCTGGAAAACACAGTCCACAAACATTCCTTACTTCACAGAGCAGACTGAAAGAGCCTAGCAGAATTGAAAAGCAGTCTGTGAATATAGGATGGAGTGGGATATGGAATATAATGGACGTAAGTATATTGTGGAATATGTGACTTAGAATCAGAAGGCAACTGGATATGACAATAGTGTGTAAGGTATGTATATCTTTGGATGTGGGATAATAATAATAGTAATAATCCTCAAAAAGAGAATTAGAAAGAATACAGAAGGAATAATACTAAGTAAGTAATTTCACTAGCATTGGAAACAGCTTTAAAGTCTATTTGTATCAGAAGTGACTAATGAATTTAATCTGGGATTTTAGTATTTACATATATATCCAAATATATGTGTGTGCATGTGTTCATATGTGTAGATTTTTTTGTATATTTTTGGGGGTTTTTCATTTATGTAGACATGCACACAGTTCAAAAGCTAATGAAACAGCTGAGCATGGGTGATATTTCTGTTGAGTTGATTTTTCTAACATATGCATTTGAAAATACGGTTTGCTCATAAGTTGAAAAGAAGAAAATTGTGTTTCCTTAAAGCAACTAAAGACCAGACATGATTTTGCAACAGTCATCACATGAAAATATGGACCGTTCAAAACCCCTGATTTTCCAGATCTGAACTGAATGTACACCAACAGCTAAAATTTGGAAAAGATGACATAAATTGCTCTGCAGGCTGTCTCTAGGCCATGTTAATGCATTTTATCAATTTGCTGTCATTTTTATTATTGATCTACAGGAGATAATTCTACACTTTAGGTTCCTAATTTTCAGCACCATATACTGGCTATTATATATTATTGCACCATATACTGACTATAAACTTGGTTCAGTTTTTATCACTTCTCGAGAATGAAGCAGACACTACACTGTTATTTAACTTTGCTTCTCTTCCCATTGCTTTTAACCATTTATTTACTGTATTTTACTTTTTTACTCATTTATGTGCCAGCACTAACACACTTGTGTTATTTCCTACAGTATTAAATACGTTTTGGACACATTCAAGACCTGCCTTGTAGCAAATATACAAAATATTTGTGCATAGGAATATTTAGAAGGGCACATAAATTAAACTTTTTTAACAGCTAAATTAACCCTCTACAAAATAGTTGATGAACTCTTAATCTAACACCGTCTGGGGCCAAATGTATATTGTGTGTCTTTAGTAGATATAATATATGGTATCACAGTATCTTCCACTCTGCAAAAATTATTCTAACACTAGTTAAAGAATCACTCTATGTGGATTAATTGTAAGTAATAATAATTAGAAATACTAATAAGGATATTAATGTCTGCTAGGACAGAGAGAGGATGCTATCGGGTGGTGATTGGAATAAGAAAAAATAAATTGTTTTTCTAAGATTCTGTGCACCTTTCTTTCAAATTCAGGTTTCACAACACCCTTGAATAGAGTCCTAAAATGAGACAACTTGCTCCCATAATTTCCACATAACTTCCACAACTAATTGTCATCTACTTTTAAAAGTTTGCTCTGTTGTGTGTATCCCAAATCCTATTAAAATCAAAACAAATCATATCAGGTGTTCCTAGCTGAGTATCTGATGCTACAGAAATGTAATATAACCCTGCACGTTTGTTCTTTAGCACCAATTATGCTTTGCATAATCTTCTCACTGAACGTTTTGGCTGTTAAAGATTCGCTGAATAATATTGCAGTTTCTGAAACAGAAACAGTCTTTCAAAAGACAAGCTGATTCTGTTTAAAGCCATTTAAAGCACAAAACCAAATCATGGACACCTCAGAATCACAGGATGGCTGGGGCTGGAAGAAAGCTCTGGAGATAACTGGTCCAATTTGCTGCTCAATGGAGGGACACCTAGAGCAGGGTGATCAGGGTTCTCTCCAGTGGGGTTTCTTTCTCCTCACAACTTATCTGGGCAGCCATTTACTGTGTTTCACTCCTTTTACAATTTAAAAAAANCAGCACCATTAAACACTTTTAAAGCCGTAGAGCTACTACATCTGGAAACAAGCATCTTACACAGGTGTGACATTTCCACTGACTAGACATACTGTATATGAGCCTCTAGACAGATGTTTTGTTTAGTAATAAAGAACCATCTGTTCAAATATGTTTTGGAATATCATTGCTGAGACAGCTGACCTTCATACAGCAAAATTGCCCATGTTACCTGCACAGTGCTACAAACCAGACTTCCCAGCCCTTCCTAGTTAAACAGCTGAGTCAGCAACTACTAGCTGTTTTCCTGCTGCCTCAGTGAGGATGTTCAGACCCTCCTCCTCCCAACAAATTTCTTAATTCAGCTTCTTAATTCTCTTACTAGCACTATTTGGATGTCTGTTATGGCAATATCAGCAGGGAGTGAGATAAGGCACCTACTGGGATGTTCCTAGGTTATAGGAACATAAAATAGCTGAGTAATTTCTACACTATTTATGCAATACTTACTGTTCTCCTACATTGCACAGAACTAAATGCAAAGGAAAGATTGAAAGAATAGCTCAGACTTGCACGATACCAGTCAGGTAAACCCAGTCAATATGTACCTGGCATCTGTTTTGTCTGCCCTGTGATTTTGCTAACTGGTTTTTGTACGCATTAAAGGGTTGTATGGAGTCACGTACTATGAGATGTAAACCTGAAATTACTTTATGAAGTTCAGCTAGTGCCAAATAAATGCTGATGAAGTCTGGAGAACGTTCTAGATATTTTTATGTCAGGCACTCAGCCTGATTCTGCACAGCTGGAAGAACTCACTGCCAAATCAGAATGTCTGCACATATCTGAGGTCAATTTTATTAGGAAAAGTTAAAAATGAGTGCAAACGACATAATGCATGTGATTTTGTCCAACAAAAAGAAATCCATTGGTGTGAGTTTCATCATTTCTTTGCTAAACTACTATAAGACCACCTTGGGCTTTAGGAGTTATTTGGAAGCTGGAGGCCCTTTTTAGATTGTGCGAAACTGGCCATCTTGAGGAAAATTGACAACAATAGTTAATCTAGTTTTGGAAATTCATTTTTCTCCCCTGTACTTCAAGAAGCACCAATATTTTTGAATGAGATTTTAATATTTGCATTTAATCAAAAACTCTTTCATCATGTATGGAGTAAGACATTCACCTTTTCATTTTTTAGACAAATATTTTTGCTAAATTTTGGCCATTGCTGCCAAGATATTACTGTTTCATATTTGCCATTTATGGGATTGCGTCTCTGCAGCTAAACATGCTGCTCTATTGCAAAAGCCAGCAGGTAATCAGGAAAAAAGAATGGAAGGAGGGGACCTCACTGAAGAAATGAGGTGAGTTATCATCATAAGTATATATCTCACTGGTTGGAGATTGGAGCTGTCCTATTCTTTGGGTTTAAGTAGAAGGTTTAGGATAAATGCTCTTAAATAAAGGATCCACACTCTAAGCCCCATGTTTCATTTTGCTGTCATTCAATGCATGAGAGAGATACTGATTTGCCCCTTGTAAGAATGCACATATGCACTGTTAAGGAATTGAGGATGACAAATATTTTGTCATAACTCTATCAGTAGCAAAGGGATTTACAGGGCTTTCCAGAGCTTTTGTCCTGCTGAAAGAAATTAATTTGGTGACTGTTGAGAAATTTACACGTAGTGTTTCTACAAAGAAATGCCCAATGCTGTTCTGACTCTATTTCTGTACACCTAATAAAGGCTGTCCATATAATAATTAGAAAGTTAGAAACCTTTTGATGATGCTTACATCTTCAGGTCAGGGATAAAATGTCTGTAGATTAAACAGTAATCATCAAATATTAAAAATATCTTCTCATATATTGCAGCAGAGTAAAACATAAACCTGAAATGAGTGCAATTTTTACTTCTGCTTGTCATTTCTGATGTCACATGAAACTCAGGAGACCCTGTGTAGGAGTACTAGATGCCTTCCATGAGCACAGTTATCTCTTCCCCTCTTCACAGGAGGGATTGAAAACACATGCCTGTTGTCTTTTCCATCCTTCAGGGTAATGTTTCTTCAAGGACCATATTTTGCAGGGCCTATTTTGATCTTCGTGCTATGTTTGTTGATGATGTCTGAGTGAGTAGGCCAAAAGATTTCTGATGTGTCTAAGATACTCAGTAAAATCAGGAGGACCAGAAATGTATCTCCTAGATAGACTTTTCTAAAATAAAAATAAATGTAACTCTCAGCATGAAATTTAAAAATAAAGATATGAATGAATTTTGCTTTGCCATACTGTAGAATTAAATTACTGGCTAGAAATGCAATAGACCTTAACATTTCAGGATTATAACAAAAAGCAACATGTAAGTGGGTGTTAGTGAATACATCCATGACAGTTTGTGTTTCTAGCATTTATGCTTTTGCAGCTACACCCTTGATTCTAGCAAGGGTTTTCTGATTAAGAGGATATTTAACAGTGTGACAGTTCAGAACTTGCAAATGTGAGTATCTGCAGCCTTACATTTACTGTATTGCACTGTACAAGAAATAAACTCGTGGGCTACCAGTGTCCTATGTGCTCCGTTTCTCCTACACTATAATGTTACTATTGATAAAAGCAGCTGGAATTATGCCTACAATTGTTCCTTTCAATCACCCCCTTGACTGAAAATTATTCTTATAGATACTTAAAACGTCTTTGCTGTCATTTCAATAGTAATTCTGTAAAACTGGTTATTTTAAAAGAGAGTCAATCTCAGTCTTTTAAATGAATTTACTTAGTGTCATGCTTGCATTTTTTTTCCTTTGAAAACATTTCCTTTGCTTTGTCTGTGAATCCCACTCCATTTTCTAAGCTTATACATATTTTAAAAGATGTTGTCATCTCATGGACATCTATTGTCAATGGTCATGGTTCACCTCACATCAAACAAGCATCAACTATCCCTACAGAAAGTCCTGTCCTGTCACTGCAGGGGAAGTAGTGCAAATGTACAGAAATAAGATACACCAAATGGTCATGGCTGCAGGCCATGTGGAAGAGGTTTTAGTGGGACACATCTGAAGCTGTTTTAATCAGCTACAAGATCTTGGCATTAAAGGGGGATATGTCATTCTACACTGGCTAAGGATCCACTTCAGAATGAGACATGGCTGGGGATTTCCTTTAAAGCAGTATTCATCCATAATATGTACAGCTGTCTCACTGCCAGTTAAGTAAAATGCAATTAAAGTGACTAGGATAATTAGAGGATTACTTTTCTTTATAACTTTGAGGAGTTTTATTTCATCAGATAACTTGTCAGTTTACAGACAGACATAGTATTTTACTTCATTTCTCATTAGTATCCCTGCACCATGTGATACAGTGCCATGCACAGATATTTGACCTAGCTGTAAGCAAGGTTTCTTGGGTGCTGGCAGCAGCATGGCCATATTCTGGTCTGAGCCTCCTTGGAGTGGAAAATTAGCCCCCTGGCTCCCACAACTGACTAAGGCTACTATCTGCATAGCCCTGTTCTACTTTTGATCATGTTCAGATCAGAAATCACAAAATTTTGAGAATCTCTACATCTCTCTATATGTCTTGAGGTGAGTAATAGAAACTTCTGTCACTGAAGCTTTAGATTAGTGAGAAATAATAATTTAAAAAATCCTTTTGGAAAAATAGAAACATCTGTTACAGTCCTTGCTTTTTCTCTTTTGTGTCACAGCAGTAGTGACCCCATTGCTGGTTATATTTCAGACTGGCATTAATTTAACACAACAGTTTATAGTTAACATCTGGTCTCTTTTCTTCTTGTCTGTCACAGACCATTCTGACCCAAGAGCATTGCCCTGGTGGGTGGTAAACAAGTACAAGAAAAAGTAAAGCATACCATCTGCCTCCTTTTGTGTTTGCCCATAATTTGTTTGTGAGTTATTTATTTGCTAAGCAGAGACAAGAGCTTAAGTGTGGTCAAAAATATATAACAAGATAGATTTGATTAATGGCACAACTTCCATAAACAGTATTATAAACTGCAGAGTAGTCCTGACACCAGGCAGCATGGTCTAGGGGGGGAAAAAAACACCTATATCACAGCTTTTAGTCTGTCTGGGAACCTACTTGGAGGCTCATTTTAAATAACTCCATGCCATTATGGAAATGGGAGGGGAACTCAATGCAATTCTGTCGGGGTTGCTCCTACCCTGCTGCCATTCAATGGTTTTGTAAATGGCCAGGTGCTACTAGAAGGGGCAAAGAGCCAGAAATATTGTGGTATATTTGCTGGGAGAATTTGAAATTATATTATGTGGAGAAACAGTGTGGTAAACATAAATTTGCATTTGACATGGGCAAATGTTACGTCCCAGCCTTGGCAGGGATAAATAGTGAGGGAGCTGCTGGACATAGTATTGGCACTATGGTTCAGAGGTGTCTGGATTCTAAATTGAATGTGAGGCAGCACTGATACCTTACAAGGTAATATCATCCAGGAAAACAGAATAATTTGAGATAAGCAATGGTATAACTTTGTCCTATGCAAAACAACTAACACAGAGTTAGTACAGAGTTGGATACTTCACCCTGAGAGAGACCTGGATCACTTGAACACAGTACAGTAGAACACAACTCCTTGGCATGCAGAAAATATTTCCTACAGAAAGACTTATAGAATCAAGATTGTTTAGACTGGAGAAGAAATGGTGGAGGAGGTGTGTGTGAAAGGAGTCTCAACTTTGTCAGAGAAATAGTAGAATTTTATTGATGCAATGAAAATTCAGACCAGGTGTTAGGGAAAACTGTGACTTGAAAGATTGTCAGCCTCTGTATAGACCCCCTTGGGTAGAGTAATGAGGCTTTATCTGTGGAAATATGCACAGCTTTGGTAGACAAGTAAATGCTAAAGAATGGGGGTAAGGCTGGTCTTATTTTCTCTGTACTAATGGACTAAATAACATCTTCTAGGGATCCTTCTAGCTTAATGTTCCAAGACCCTGACGAAGGGTCAAGCAAGCAAATTGGCTTTCACATATCATTCAAAAATTATTCCTTTATTAAGCAAAAACAAAGTAAACATAAAGACATAGACAGCTGTATTAATCTTTTTGTTCCTTTGCCTTCAGTCAACTTCTCTAAGCTGTTAGTTTATTTAAATACAGTTCTTCTATTACTAAACCATGTATCAGACTATACATGTCTTACAATGCTGGCACTTGCCAGTATCTCAGTATATTTATGTTCATCATGAATGATAAGACAGTTATTCTTCCTAGAAAATTGTCTGAGAAAAACATGGTTTAACTTAAAACACACCACAGTAATGGCAGCCTTGGTGGTAAATTTTAGGAGCTTTAAAATTTTAGAAGAGAATTGATGATCCTTTAATGAGTTTAGGAAAAGGCTAAGATGCATACATTGCTTCAGTGAACATTTTTCATGAAGATAATAATTGTAATAACATAATGTAAATCTAGTTATCAGTGAAACACATATCTACATGTAAAGAATAGTAAGCTATTTAGTGTTTATCAAAAATGTGGCATTGTCTTATTCTACCTGCAATCTTCAAAAATATCTAGATCCTATGGATGTGGCAATTTGTTTAGATGTCTCCTCTCTCTGGTATGAGGGAAATGACTCTGCAGCTTTTGCTGAAATTTGCCCTGACACCCACATGAATTATTCCCTTGCAGGAAGTGAGCTATGCCTTTTGTGAGTGAGAGAGATTTTATCTATTCCATTATGCAGCTGAAACACCTCCTCAGTAGCTCGGGAAGGCACACCAGCCCTGGAACAGCCAGGGCTGTTTTATTAAATTAATCTTTAGGTATTTGTGTGGGTGCATCAAACAGTGCTCTAATAGTACACAATGTGGAATGCAAATGGCAACAATAAGCTAGAGAATTTATAGGCTATTTAAATTCCTCAAAATAGATGTTTGACTTGGAAAGCTCTTCAAGCTATGGAATAATGATCATGCAAGTTCAAAATCATTATAGAGTTTGAGATTATTTAAAATTATTACTTTTTTCTTTTTTCTTCTCTTTTTTTTAATTTTTTTTNTTTCCATAAAATGACATGTTAATATCATTAAAAATTTAATTTCTTTGCAAGTCTGCAGCATAAATCTGAGTCAGAAGATGCACATAAGAATACTGAGGTAATTAAATAAAGTGCTTTTAATACTCTTTTTCACCCCCTAAGTCATTACATCCTATTCAGTTTTTCTCTAAAATGATAAATTATTTAACTTCATTTGACTTAATATAGAAATATTATA
>VXBI01010702.1:107836-133180 GCA_013397375.1 Toxostoma redivivum
ATGTTATAAAGATCAGGATAATGCATTTTTCTCACTAGCTGTCATATATGCAATATAAAGTTGGGAGCTCTAATAAAAGTACCAGAAATTTTATAATTTTTGGCAGAAATTATAGGGTAGCCAGCGACACTTTTTAAATTTTCCTTTTTTTTTTTTTTTTGTAATTATGATGGCACTGCAATGGAAAGCTTATTTGAATTAGTTGTGTTCACAGGAATTTTTTAGATGATTGACTAGGCATGAAACTCATGGAACCATTAAAGCTCAAAGACAAACCTTGGTGAAAGGCAACACGAAAAAAGAAAGCCCAGCTGAATCCATCATGATTCATGACCTGTACAGAATGAAGGGAATTCAGACAAAACTCTGGCATCAGGTAAAGGCATATTTGATTTTTCCCTATTTTATAGGCAAAAGAAATGGCCACATTATGTAGATAATACTCGAATACAAGTGAAAGCTCTTGGGGCATGCTTGCAGAGAGTGTCAGACTCAGAACCATTTCTGTCTTCGAGACTGTCTGGTCAAGCTGTGCAAACATCAGCTCTCCATAATTTTCAGAGTTGCTTTCTTTAATTTTATCAGTTCTACACTGCTGTTGTTAAATAACTACATGTCAGTGGAATCTGAAATATGACACAGTATAAATGAAAAAAATAAAACCAAGCAATTATTTTTGGTAAATAAAAATTTATCTGAATATTCAATCCCCCTAAACTTCTGTTAGTTTTCCAGGTGGCTCATATTGGAGACAGAATTTTTTTATTTTCTAGAGGCAAGTTTCACAATTAAGAACTTAATTCAAGAATGAATAGTAAGGAACTATTAGTACAGATGATAATTTGAAAAAGTCTCTTTGGCTTGCCATTTCTGAAAAGCGATTTATGGAGAATTAAAAGAATAGAAGAAGATGTATATAACAGTTTAAGTATATCTTTTTAGTGACTTAAAAGGATATAAAGATTGAAATTTAAACCATCAGAGAAGAAATGCAAGGGGTAAGGATGTTGGAGATATTAGGAATTCTGAGTAGGAAATCCATTTTTACAGGGAAGTTATTTTGTGATAAATTGAAGGAACTTTTAGAAAACATACTTTTTTTCCAATGACAAAATTAATTTCCTCAAAGTTCTGTTTTCCTTCTGTCAACAAAATAAAATAATTTTGTTAAGCTTGCCACCTTCAGCGGGTAAAATATGTTCCAGTGCACTACTATCAAGCAAATGTTGCTGTCATCTTAACAACAAAGAATATTACTTTATCAATAAAATTGAGACTTATGTTTATTTGGGGATAACAAAAAAAGAGGAACTTCTTCTGCAGTCAAAATTTTCTCAGCTAACACAGAAACTTGTCGACAGTTGTATAAAAATAAGGGTTATCCTAATACAAACGGTGGTGTCATCATGCTCCAAACTATGAGAAAGCAGAAAGATTGGAAAGACCTTTTGGTCTGTTTTGTGGGTGACCTGTCAAAGAAGACTGCAGTAATTCATTTTTCAGGCTTAGTAATTGTCCTGAAAGTAAATGTATCATTTTTCTGCTGCCAATCTAATATGGCTTCTAGGAAAAATTATGTTGTGAAAGAACAATCAAAAGATCATTTCAAACTGGTTTGTGACTAAAAAATGTATTTTCAGCCGTGGAAAAATTTCAAGAGAAATCTCTGCTTTCGTTAGCTATTTTTTTTTACCTCATCAGAAAGCTCAGAGAGGATTTGCCAATGCAAAACAATCCAGTGAAAGTGATCAGATTTTAAAAAGACATTTAGGTCCTCCATGCCCGTTGATGGTGAGAACTAAAAACTGAAATCTCTTTAAAATCTCTTATCTGTAGTACCTCATCTCTCTCAAAAATAAAAAGATAAGCACAGCTATAATGACTATTTCTAGAATTCATTTTCTGACAAAAATATGTAACTAATCAGGAATTGCATGCTGAGGTAGGGATAGATGTAGCAGGAAAAAGGTCATATTCTGGATAGATTTTCATTACAATTAGTGAGTTTTAATGTCTCATATATTTCCCTGCTTTTGAAAAATATTCTGAGAAATTCAAGAGGCATATTTGAGCTGAATGTTTATATTTTACTTAGCCTGTTAATGTTCCCCCATCTTGGGATACCAGAAGTGGGAGGATAGGTGATGGTACCTAATGGTGTCCAAACTTAGGCCAGTTATATATAATACAAGACAGGAAATTGTTTTCAAGCTAGGACTAACTCCTGGGGGATAGCTTAGATTTCTGCTTTTAGAAATATTGACACTGACTTCTGTGTCTCAAAAAAGGACAAGGAACTGTTTTCCCACAAACTAACATGACTATAAATAATACATTGAGATTTAGATTTTGAATTGTGCAATCCTGTCACAAAGCTTCTCTCTTGTGCAGTTTTGTTCAGAGTGTGTGTTTCCATTACAAGAGACTCAAATGAATCTTTCTTTAGGAAGAGGGTTTAAGGATGGAAAAGAAAGACATATATTTTGGAATTTTCAAGCACAGTAAATCTCACTCAGCAGAAGACAGGTGTCTGAGCATTGTACAAGAGCTCTCTCAAAATACCAGCTCATCCTTAAAATATTGACTGTCATGCAAGTTACATTTTTCTTATTTCCTTTGGTTTTCTTAGGATGATGTTACAAGGACATTAATAGGTGCATGTTGGTTTCTGCTTTATGCTTTTTTTTTTTCAGTCTCCCAAACATGTCTGTGGACATAAAAATAGACATTTATTTACAACCAAAACCATAATCAAAACCCCGTTCTGTCCATTTTTTGTTCACTAGACTCACATGAAATCCAAAGGATCTCAACACTTGTATAAGATGGTGATTTCCATGCTTGGGTGATGATCTTTCTACTATTTAATATGAAGTTCCCTAAAGTAATTCTATTATTTCTTCATTTTTACTGACTGTAATCTATTCTACCAAATATTTTTTCCCTTGGTGCTGTTGACAGGTTCTATTGAGTTACTATGACTCAGGATTGCAGAAGCTCAGATAAAAACTCATGTTTTATAGCTGCGTGATAAATTTATCTTCACAATTTAACAGGACAGGAAGAAAACTGCAGTGCATTTAAATAGCCCGTCCTTTCTGCTTCTCCCACCTTCTGAAACATTTCAGTAACTTGATGGCAGAGAGTGAGATAGGACCAACATCAAGTCACCACTTTCGGAAATCTACTTCTCTCTCTCTCGATGTGTTTTCCTGGATCAAGCCAAGACTATAACATGCAAAATTACTGGGCTGCTCACCTGTTTTGAATACTAAATGTATCACATTTGAAGATAGATCTTGTCTTTTTTTTTTTTTATTTTTTAATTTTTTTTTGGCTAATCGTTGTCCCTTGTTTGAATACTAAAACTAAATCCACTGAATCCATAACATTAAAATCCATAGGTGCAAGGTGTTGTTCAACAAAAACATTCTTCCAGTATTTTTGATATATCTCTGCTTCTTTATATTGCTCAGTCTTGATACTCCCTTGCTGCTACTTTGGTATCTGCAAGCATTTATGCCTGCAAATAACTGTCATTGAGTAAAAAACTCCTGGTTCTGAGAATCAGCCCTTGACTCCATGAGCTGCTTTTTAGGAAGCTTCCATGAGCAGATATACTTTCCTTGCTGCCTTTATGGGACAAAGAAGAGCTGATCCTGCCTAGGGCTGCTGGCAAGTATGGCTCTGCAAACATTCATTAGTATGACAAACAGAATACTGAGGCAAAATGAGGACAAAATGATTGTGCAAGCAGCTTTAACTGGGGTGAAAGCAATACTCTTACGTTTAAGTCATTTGTATAGCATTTTAGGACCACAATTCAATATTGCCAACAATAATTTGCAGTAATAGAAGTCAGATAGTGCCAGGCTTAGAAGCAAAGATGGGCCTGATAAGGAGGATATCCATCATAAAGACGGACATTGATGAAATGTGAATTATTCACTCTTGTCTACTTACTCTTCTTTATTGTATTTTTACGCCTTTATATATTCTATTTCATCTCTGCACAAAGAATAACTGGAAATGACATTTCTATGCCTGTAACTATGAGGAAAAAAATATGCAAAATTAATTCCATTAGAAGTAAACAATAGCATTGTCCTTAGGATCTAATTTCATGTTTTCCTTAGGTCTTAAAGACCATCAGCAGAGATAAAATTTAAAAGGCTGCAGAAATTGGAGCTTACTTTCATATTGAGCTTACTTAAATATTTTTCACTCTTGTAGGCTGTGAGTGACTGCACATTGAAGGGCAAAGAAAGAGAGGGAGAATTGAGGGGAGAGAGGTGACTTTCATGTAGTCTAGAACCTATAAAAGGCTGAACTGGAATTTCTGTTGCAGCAATCTTTTATCAGCCTGCCTTTATTATCTAAGCAGCCAGCAATGGCTTGGTTTTTATAAAATTCAGAGTGTAGCTGGCTGGGTAGTATTTAAAACCTTGGAAGTAATTTTCATCAGAAAAAGATGGATCTAACCAAAAATATTTTGTAGGAAGTCACCGGTTCTGGTAAGTTTCTTGATAGACTTTTTGTGCATTCTTAAATGTTTTGAAAGTTCAGAATGTTCTCGTAGCCTTCTTGAAAATGAAATTAAAATCCAAAAGTAAGCTTTGTACATAATTGGATTATAGATATTTCTGCTAGTTACAGAACCAAAATATAGAAAAAGTGAGATAGCAAAAAAGGCACTTATTGTGATTGGTCAGAAATTATTTCAGGATATATGATTTACATTAGAGCTTATATTTTAATATGTTTTATGATATTAATATATATGTTTTTATATTTTAGTTATATTTATAATATAAATTTCTATTTATAGAAATAAATATATTTAGTTATACTATAATATGGTTTACATTTTTGATAGTTTCCATTTATAGGAATTATCTTGATGAAAACGTAAATCTTTTTTTGTAGCACAAACAGTTTTCCTACTCAGTTGAGATAACTGTGTTAAATATGAGAATTAAGAGGAATCTAATATTAGCAGATAATTTACCAGTATATTGGAGCTATAACTTTTTTTTTTACAAAAGACTTCAAGGTCTTGTATTGCAAAGTTTCTTGGGGAAACATCGAAAAAATTGCTTTCATATTCAAGTATTTTTTTGAAAAGGCAAAATAGACTTTTGTCTACTTGGTGAACTTCAATGTCATGGAACAGAATCATGAGATATTTATGCCAGAAGGAAGCAGTGAAAATTGGGCAGCCCAGCCTCCCCAGTGAAGCCAGCTGTGAGGTCACATTAGATTACTCAGGAGCTGGCTGAGTTTTGTTTTGGGCACGTCCAGGGATGGACACTCAGCAGCCCCTCTCAACAGTGAACCTCTCCTGCTGCAATCTCTGTCAGTAACCTCTTATTCTCATTGTGCACCTCTGAGGTCTTAGGTAACCAAAACCAGCTCCTAGATCCCTCCCTCAGCCTTCTTCAGGCCCTCTCTCAGATATTCCCACTGATGTTTTACCATTCACGAATGAGGACCAGCTCTGAATCTCAAGGGGAATCTCAATGTGATCTTTTGGTTTGACTCTAGACCAGTACTTATCCAAAACTGGTTCTATGTTCCCTGCATGGCCTGGAAAAAAGTTGCATATTATGATGATAGCTGCATGCTAGAGTGGTATGGAGGTATGTGCCAAAGAAACCTGGATTGGTAACAGAGGGTCTTAAGCCACTCAGCCCTAGAAGAAAGAAAAAGAGCTAGGAAGGTGGCAAAGGGCTTATTTTCAGCTCAGACTGATTGCAAGAATTTGCTCTTATAAGTGTACCAATTTCATCATTGATTTAATATAAGCAATCGATATGGTGCACTACAGGTGTAAAATTTTTACTTCAGGCAGTATTTATATAAAGATATATTTGGGGCAGCCTTATATGATATTGATGCTGCTGTAGCAAGCCTAAAGATATAGCAGTCTGGTGGAAAAAAAGCTAAAAGATTTATATATAATATGCTTAGAATCAAAATATATCCATACCAATATCCAACTTGAAGTGGTTTGTCTTCTGAATAATGAGATTAATAATAAAATGGCCTAGAAGCACAACAATGCTATGTTTTACTTTTATGAATCTTGTCCAGTTGTCTCTACATGCATGAAAAGAAAACATAGAAATTATCCTGACAGTGGACTATATCACCACAAAGAAAATGATGAAAAAAAATTGCATCATTATAAAAACATATAAAGCAAAAAAATAACTTTTAAATCTAAAAGGCTTGTTCTCAGAGGAAAATAAAATATTTTCTGAAAATACATTTTTTTTACAGAAAGCCGTGTACTAGTACAGATTCAGAAAACTACAAGCCCTTACTTTCTCCAGGTTATAGGTTTTTAGTCTATTTGCTAGGGTTCTTTTCTCCCCTCAAAGGAATTCATCACATGTGAATTCCATGAAGCCTAATATTCTAAAATATTAGATATTGGTTGCAGATTTTATGACATAACAAAAGGTAACAAAGCAGCAAAGATTATATAATATCTAATACAAAAACCTTGTGTAGGACTGAGAACATATATAGTGTTGACAGCTACAATGTGATTTGAGAACATGTAAAGCAATTTCAGATATATCTCTGCGGAGTTGATCTGACAGTGAAAAGTGGCTGTGCATTACCCTGGAGCAAACTAAAAGTTCCTTGGAAAGTCTGTCTAAACAAGGAGGAGCATACTCAAACTATCCAGAGATTCACCAACAGTCTGTAAGGAAAATGCAAGTCAGTTTTCTTGATTCCTGCACCCAATGCTACGTGCATCCACATTTTTTGGGCCCACCTCTGTGCCAGAAACTACATGTAAGCTGTGAGAACTACCACATCAGGATTTAAAACTAATTATTCACAGCTATAAATAGTGCATTTGATGAAAGGAGGATTAAAAATTAGGTTGTTTAGGCAAATCATCCTCCTGGAATAGGTGTCCTTCTGTTTGCTCTCTTTGATGGATGAGATCTCCCAGTGGCATAAACCAGTATGGGCTGGTAATTTTAGCTCACACAAACCAGGGGTTTGGATGGTGAAGAGTTCCAAACAGATGTTCAGTTTGATGCAGTTCTGAAAGAAGGCACCAAATTAATGCACCAGGGTGCTTGGCAGTGTGCAGCCAGACCACAGTGTGGATTTGTCAGCCCTTAAAATGCATACGAAAATCCGCTTTTATTTAAACAGGAAAGTGTCAGTTTTCACAGAAGTGGGATGGGATCCTAGAACATGTTACAGTTAAAATTCACACAAATCTTTGAAATGTATCCAGTTTTAACACAAAAAGCCCCAACAAACCTGAGGAAAGAATAGTAGGCTTTAACACTTCTTTCCTTTTTTTAGGGTAATGTAAACTGAAACAGAATCACACATTAGGCAAAAATTATGTGGCTCTCAAGTGTGTGAAATGACAGATTGATTTGAGGTAATCATGTTTCACAAGTGTGCTATGTTTTCTGGGAGAATGACAGATCCTTGCCAATTTTAATGACACACTGTTCAACTGGCAAGTGATTGCCTTTCTTCAAACAAAACAATTGCATATCCTTAATCTGTACAAATATGATAGTGAACAAAAATTATGGTATTTCTATTTTTTTTTAAAAATTGTCAAATTTTTGGTAAGAACTCACAGAATATTTTTTCTCTTTTGTTCTTTTAAATGATATGAAATAGGAAAACAAAGAACATTTGAGAATGCAAGCAAAATAGAGTACTAAATTAAATTCAATAGCAAATAAAAAAATGTTATACCTTTTAATATAGAAAACTTAAACTCCTTTTACAGGAATGAGAGCTTCATGCAAAAGCCACACAAATGAAAAAGCCTTTTCAGTTTTGCTAGTGAACAAACAGATCCACAAAGAAAGCCTTTGCACAGTTGTTTAGGTCCTAGCTCTTTGGCTCCCAGCAGTTATTTAATGACCTGACTGAGATTCCTATATTCCATAGGCATTGAGTGCCATTGTTCATGAATAGTTTTATGCTACCAATAAATTCTGAGTACAATTATAGTCTCCCTAATCAATATAAAATTGTGAGGACACAAATGGAAAGTAACTCCATCTTTCCCAAGACTGAGGCATGCTTTGTAGAACTGGACAGTTTCAGAACTATAAGATTATTCAGGTTGGAGTACAACTCTGAAGACTATTTATTTCCTTCTCATCTTCCAAGCAGGGCCAATTTTCAAATGTATCCAACTTGGATATTAGGTGAGATTGCTTAGCACCTTTTCCACCTGAATTTTGAACTTCTCCAAAGATGGAAATTTCACAACTTCTCTGGACCTCTGTTTATTGTCTCTTTTTGGCATTTTAAGATTTATTTATTCATCTATGAAATGCAAATAAAGGTTCAAGTCTGTCCTCCCCTGAAAGAAAGTCTTGTACCACTATCTACAGAACATGTTACAGTGGTGAAGGGAAGGGAGATGGAGGGGTGGGAGAAAACAGGCTCTAGAAGCTCTTTAGTTTCAAAATGGACGTTGAAGCTCTTCTATTCTATGTTGAATAAATAAATGCCACAGAAACAGAATGTCAGGATAGAGAAGAGCCTTTCCCTTTCTCATGGGAGGTAAGATATGCCTTTCTGCATAAATATAAATTCAGGTATCCTTAAATGTTATAAGTATGAATAAGGATAGGAATAATTAAGGATCCCTATAGTATACACTCTTTTTAATGAACACCTATTTCTTGTAAAGTTTTATCAGCTTGTGAAGGAAGGGCTAAAAGGAAAATCATAAGAGATTAGGAGAAATAGGTCTTGTTTTGGACTGGCAAAGATGGAACTTGACTCAGCAACTTTTACTGCTGAAGTTGGATAAAGGACACTTTGCAGCAGGGAAGGTAATACCTCTTTATTTGGCTGACCTCAGCGAGCTGTGCTTTAAGAGTACCAACCAGGTTAAGCAGTAAAGAAAATAAACATCTGGTTTATGCCTTTCTACAGCATGTAAAGGTGAGCTGGGTCCAAACTACTGAAAAGTTATAAAAATAAAATTACTTAGAATAACATTAAATTTGCAGTTATTCTGAAAAAAATTGGAGATGCTTATGAAAAAGTGGGTGTGTATCACTCAGGCATCAGCTGCCCTTTGAAGATCTGACAGCTCCTACCTTGCTCAACAGGTGAAAAAGAGGTTCTCAATCTAGCCAAAAGTAAGCAAAACTTTTGTTTTACATAGAATAAAAGGTTAAAGACACTCTGGACTATGTCAGTGTTGAAATACCAAGACAATATTAGGTATGGATATGCAGCTGTATTTGGTTTGGTTTGAGGTCTATTTGTCATTGTCAAACTACAAAAAGTTTACTCAAGCTTCATATGTTTCAGGAAGAACAACAAAGGTGACCAAAGATGATGTTAGAAATAGTTTTCCAGTAATACTTCAGAGAAATTTACTCTAGTCATCCACAGAAAATTAACCAGGTGATCTGATAATTCCTATGTGGAAAAGAACTTTCTGGTAGTAGACAGGCCTGTATTTTATCAGAAGTCTTAATGGTTACAGAAATTAGATTAATCTATAAAAAATAAGCCACTATTTTAATTTTTAATAATGAGAATAATTAATCATTACATGAATCTCCTTAGGAATGCTGTTTTTCAAGTCATTCAAGGTCTTTAAAGCAACAGCAGATTTTAAGTATTCTTACATGAAAATTAAAGTTTTCACAAAGAAATTACAGCAAAATGTCCTTTACCAATTTTGTAAAGAAGGAGAAGCTATATAATTGGATTTAGCCTCTTCTGTTTTCAAATGAACTGTTCTACTGTTCTAACTGATTTATTTGTCTTCCCCTAAAAAACCCATGGCAAAACATGTTATTCTAATGCATATTTTTTGATCAACCTAAATACTATCATTGAAAAGTGAGAATGTTAAAGGAGGAGAAGGTGAACTAACCAAGCAAAGAAAAGACAATTTAGTAACTAGGCAGTGCAAATGTCTGTCCAAATGACCTCTCTGCTTAAAAATCCCTTTTTCCTGTATGAATACCCTGTGTTGCTCTGGGCCCACTGAGTCTTCCTCTCTCTGAGTCCTTTTGTCTTAGTTGAGCTTAAATGATTTGTAAACTGGTAGTCAATTCTGTATTATATTTTCTAACATGGTCACTTGCTATTAATTGTGTAATCAGACCAAAAACTGAACACTGAAGAAGGCACTAGTCACAATATTACCACAGTTGTCACTAATAGTTACACCAGGAAAAAATTCACAACTTTAGTAATTCACAATATAAGTTTCCTCCGAATCTCAATGTGTAGGCATAAGCAAAAGTAACCTTTATTGCATTCATTCGATTTAGGCAGGAAAAAATAAAAATATAATTGTCTATTATGCTTTTACTTAAAACAAGTGCTAAGTTTAACTCTGTGACCTAAACAGCATTTAAAAATGCATAAAAATTATGAAGGAATAGATAAAATCCAACAAGAGCATTTAATGCCACAGAAGCCAGTGATGCAAAGTTGTTATCAGAACATTCACTTATAGGAAATCACAATTAACACATCTACTTATCACTCTAGCATTATAATGCATCCTTGAACACTTTTATCTTTAATAGAATAATGTTCTTCAAAGAACCAAGGTACAGTTTATAAAAATAGGTCTATATAATTCCTATCATATTGATTTACATAATTCTTAACAAGAAATTAGCAGCAATACTTGATCTGAGATATTTAAAAGGTGATAAGCATATACTTTATATGATTCCAGTCCTTTAGAAAGCTGTAACTAAATTGATTAGAGATAGTTTGAAGTATTTGAAAAATTAGGACTGAGGCAGTCTGTCAAGCACTGTTAAAAGTTTTATAGTCTGATTAGAAAGTCCATGAAGCAATGTGATATTTTTGCTCTTTCAATTACTAATATTTGTTGCTGCCCATGAAATTGATGTCCAAGATACATTTTTCTACTTCCTCGGCCTTAACAGAAGCATCTTGTAGTATTGTTTTCATTCACACTTCCTTTTTTCTTTAATTAGAGGTGTTTTTGTCATTTTACTGCTGATAATTATACCCATACAGTACTGGAAAATTACTATAACTTACAAAATGAATAATGAAAACAGAGTTACAGAAAGAGTTACTTATGCTCAAGTACTTAATGTCAATCTCAATCTTTATCTCATCACCTGGGAGCATTAAGAAGGAGGAGAAATACATTTCCACCCTGTGGCTGATCATTTACAGTCTGTGTTGTATGTAATGTAAAAAAAAGTACCTCCAAATACCCCATTCCAAATGGAACTACACTCTACTTCTAAATAATTACTAAAACCCATCCTTTTTTTACCTTCACTATGTGAAAGATCAGGTATTAGAAGCCAAGCAGAGTAGCAGTATTTCGTATCTTTTACGTATCACTATCAATTTATATTTAATGATGGGTAAAATTAAACTTGTTGCATGAAGAATGTAGAAACTTGGCAGAAAATAAAACTTCTTGTGCTGCAGTTGCTCCTCAGAGATTAGAGGGACTGGGTGTGGCTGGGATTTATTCTGCTTATAGCCCATTTGGCACTCTAAACCTGGTCACATTAAATAAGAGCTTTAACAATTGTAGATTCACAAATAACATGGTTCATTGAAACAACAGAAATAAAAGTTCAGAATTGCCATTGAAAAATGCACTTAATGCTTTAGTGCTAAATCTTAAAAAAGAAACAAACAAACAAAAAACCCCCAAACAAAAAAAAAACCCAAACAACAAGAAAAACAACCAAAAAACCCAATTCACCAGCCAACAACAACAACAAAAAACCAACCAAACAAACAAACAAAAAAACCAAGAAAACCAACAAAACAAAACAAAAAACTCATAACTGGCAATTCATTAAGCTTAACTTTACCATTAATTAAGCTCAATTTCACCCATGAATGCTTTGAGACAGGCAGAGGTGCAAATCTTACAGAAGAGGCCTTCCTGCTCTGGGGAGAGAGAGAAGCAGATGTCGTGTCTGCAGATGGGGCTGTATTCCCATCCTCTGCCCTCGGGCATTCCAATGTCCGTTTATACTTTTGGAGGGAGTGGAGGTGAGTCTGTAGTCAAATATCCTGCTACTGCATCACAAATGGGGGGGCAGCCACTTTACATGTAGAAGAGGGTTATTGATGGTTAAAAAGAGGGAGATTACAAAGGCTGTGGGTCTTGCATAAGGGTGCTACCAAACTGTGACAGAACAGCATTCAGAACACAGTAGAACAGAACAGAAAAAGTCACCACATATCTCACAGCTTTAGGCTTCATTCCTACAAAGATGTAGTGACAAGTATGACCCCTGACAGTTAACTTCTGCCTTAATCTTCAGGGGAAAAAGTAATGGGTTTTATTTTTCTGAAATAGAAGTTTTCATCTCTAGAGCTTTGAGTGATAAGCTGCAGTTGCACCCAAACCATAGGACCACTTTAATAAATGAACTTTCCAGCTATTGCTTTGACACTGAGGAGATGATAGAAACTGTGATTTTTTGGCATATTTAAGAAGAATAGACCACAGTGACTATATACTTTACTAAAGAGAACACTATATTTTAGTCTTTGGCCCATGTGCAGATTAGAATTTTAATAATTTTCATCTGAATGTGGCTTAATTTAGATCTTTTTTACAATCCATTCTAGAAGGGTGCTATCACTCTAGCTTTGATTTCTTATTAAACCACATTGAGTAAAATGTATTCTTTATAGAATGGATGAGCTAACTTCTGTCTTGCTTTGGTCATAAACCACATATATAGGAACTATGTTATCAATTATTAGGGTATCAATTATTAGGAAGGGACTCAAATGTTAAAGATACTTCTCTGTGCTGCAGTTACAGAAGATGCCCATATGCTGACATAAGACCTCACAGCTCCTATTAAAAGTGGGATAGAGGAGCAGTGAGGAATGCAGTCCTATCTTCCAAGCAACACCAGTAACAACACTACCAAGCACCTTGAATCGATGGTGATACCAGCATGGTGATACCCTTTTTGTCCAAACCTAGAGACTGCAGCAGTCTGTCAGAAGTATGTTCCTGCTCCTGCAGTAACAATGACCCAACAACCTCTGTTTGGTCATTGGTGAGGTTAAGTCACTATCTTGCATTCAAAAGAGAATTGAGAGTGGTAGAAACTGAGTATAATGGATACCTAGAGGAAAATGGGTCTGAGATACCTGACAGTCTTTCTATTTAATCTGTGCATTCTGTCCAGTGAAGCTGTGGTTGAACAAAAGGGGAGATTGAATTTTACACTGTAGGGAATGGTTAAGAAAGTAACTACCTGTATACACAGGAACATCCTGCTACAAGGAACATGAGTCTTGTAGTTACTAGGACTAAAGAGAGAATTGCAACAGAGAATCAGCAACAGAATAAAAGTACCAGGACTGATACAGAGAGTACTGTACAGAAAAAGAGATCATGTGTTCTTGACATAGCATAACCCCAGACAGCAGCCCACTCAGGGAGAGCTGGAAGGATAAAAGCTGGAAAACTGATTTATCCCAATAAAGACGGTTTAATAGGGAAAGCAAAAGCTGTGCACAGAAGGAAAACAAAGCAAGGAATTGATTCACCACTTTGCATGGGCAGGCAGCTGTTCAGCCATCTCCAGGAGAGCCTGGCCCCATCACATGTAGAGGTTACTTGGGAAAACCAACACCATCACTCAAATGTTCCCCTCTTCCTCCTTCTTCCCCCACTTTATATACTGACCATGATGTCACATGGTCTGGAATCTCCCTCTGGTCACTTGGGGTCACCTGTCCTGGCTGTGTCTCTTCCCAAATTCCCATGAGCCCTGAACTTCCTTGCCAGCATGGCAGTAGGAAAAGCAGAAAAGGCTTTGGCTCTGTGCAAGACCTGCTGAGCAATAACAAAAACTTCTCTGTATCACCAACCCTGTATTCAGCACAAATCCAAAACTCAGCCCTGTACCAGCCCCTGGGAAGAAAATTAACTCTACCCCAGCCAAAACCAGCAGAGTTAGGAAGGTGAAGTAGAGGTGTAATTGTTAGAAGAGAAAATAAATATTATGTAATGAATTTAATTATAAATGAGTTGAAGAGGTAATGAAGTTTGAATTTTACAAAGAAATTAAATTAAAATGCTCCTTCTACAGGAATTTGAACAATCACTGTACAAGCAAGACATCAGGGAGTCCTAATCCTATCAAATCTAATCACCACTATGTCTGCTTCTGCATTCACAATGAGTTTGCACATAGGAGAATAAATTAAAGCACATTACATTGTGTCATACTTTTCTCCAGACAACATGATGGGACAAATTCTGCCCTTCTAAAATGCATACATGGTCACAACTTCTGATTCATTCATACCACTAAGAGACTTATGTGCTCCTCAAGTCACACATGGTGTAATGACCTTCTTGGTCTACTTTCCACAGTTCCTGTGTAAATGTCAACAAGTCACCAAGTTTCTGTGCCACGATTACCTACATATTCCTTTCTAGTAATACCCTCCTCTCAGCTAAAAGGAAAAGTTTTTGTTTTTTTTCAGCTAGCTGGAAGTGGGAAAAAAAAGTTACAATTTTAGAACCTTCTCCATGATCATCTCAGGTGTCATTTTAATGTCATAATATACATGATGACTGTACTACAGATCATAGTTTTTTCCTAACTCCTATTCTTTCTCATTTCTATTTTCAGTTCCAAACCATTTCCCAATCTGGTAATAGAAGAAGAAAAGACCAGACCCAAATCTACTCTGGCATATGGCTGAAAAATCATTCCCTGTAATTACTGAAGCATGTGTGACATGAGAGAAGAAAACCCTGAAAAGAAAGGGAATGGAGATAGGAAAACTAGAGAATGAATGGAGCTTCAGCTTTCAAAATCTTTGTAATTTTTCACTGTGGACGCTTGTGGGACAATGACCAAGTCTCTGATTTTGAGCATATTAACTGATGAAAATTTGAAAAGTTCTTTTAATCCCTTTCTTTCAACGCTGAGACAAGAATCTGGCTGATTTTGTCTTCTCCAGTATGAACTGTTGGTTCATAGAGACAGTGTTCTTAGTGCAGCTATATTTAGTGTGAATTTAATCCTGCATGCACTTAGGCACCAGCTCCATTGAACTTGATGTAAGAATATTTCATGGGTGCTTCACTATATCCACTGTCAATGTCAAGGAAGAATTTATTAAGCAGTCAGGTATATTAGCTTTTCTATTCTTTTAATATTTTTCTCAACTCTGAAGCATCAGAAATACTCTCTCACCTGAGAATGGGATCCTGTATTTACTGTAGAGAATTAATATACTGATTTTCTATGCCAAATTCTATATCCCTTCAAAGGTGACATTTCATTTAGCTTTTTCTTGGAGCATTTCTCTCTTGCTACTGGCATTGACTGAGTTGTATAAGAGTGGAACTAGAGAAGATATTACTGGAATAACTGCACATCAGTTTTCCCTGCAGGAACTGTAAAACCTAATATTTTTACAGAAGGGGATTTGCAGAAAAATGCCTCTACCACAATAACTATTATAGATAAAATCCATCTGGTGTGACAATCACAGGTATACTTCTTTCTAAGTCGCTTTCCCCAGTGAATATATCACTGATATTTTATTCTATGGTATTAGTCACACCATAGGCCTTACACAGGATCTTCAGAGTGGTTTGGATCAAAAGATATAAGAATGAAATTAAAATTGATTCCTAGAAGAAGTGTTATGAATGTGGATCACTGTAAGAACATGTGACTTTTGTAGGAGTGAAATGGTCCTCTAGTGGTGGGATCCATTTGGGTTGGGAAAGAAATGTAAATTGTTAATGCATATGGTCAGGGTATATCTGGATCAGTCTGTGAGTGCCATCTTGTACTTATCAAAGAGAGATAACACTAGACACATCTGATAACTTTCTTTGATAAAATAAGACCATGTTAAACAAGAAAAATGAAGTAGATATAATCTCTCTGGATTTCAAGAAAGCATTTGATGTGACAGTCATGATTTGAAAGAGAGAAGATAGGGATTAGGATGTGAATTGTGTGGTAGATAAGTGATGGGCTAGAGCACAGAGAGCAACCAACTGTGCTGGAAGCTAAATATCTTACTAGTGAAACATGAGAACATCTGACAGGGCTGAGCTTGTCTGATATTTACATTTTTGAACAGCTTGAAAAGTTGCAATATGAAAATGAAATTTATAGATGTTTGCAGCGATAAGGAAGGAAGGAANACCATAGTAATAATTCAAAAATTCTCTGAAAGATTTTGCAGATGTTAGCAATAGAAGTATGAGTGTGTTTTAAAGTACAAAGCAAAAATATTAGAATTTCATTGAATTTGTGTTGTGAACTTAATGTTCTCATTTGCAAATGGTAAGGGTAGAAGCTATTTGAGGTAGTTCAAACTGAAAGAGGTGTGTTTTCCCTGTAACTATCTACAGAAATGCAGAGAGAGACCAGCACCTCAGAGGATGATCCATGCAGCCTTAAAATGTTCAAGATATATGGGAAACATGATGCAGATCCTGCAGGGAGGAATATGGCTTAGGACTTGCCACATCCTGTGTTGTGAGTGCATCAAGGTTTGCCTAGGGGAGCACTCTGGGAAGTATGAGCTATCAGCAAAGACCAAGTGAGTTAGGATTGCTAGGAATATGGACATCAAGATCAAGGCTGGAAGGTACTTTCATTTTACTGTTCCTCTGTAAGTGGTTGCTGAAATTAGGAAGGCAGCAATTTTGAGAAGGTTGGAATCTTCTGTCCAAATAATTGGCAATTGTCTGTCGGAAATTATGCATTGATTCTGGTACCACTGTCCTTGTGACAATCTTGAGGCCACTTTTCTGCTATTATTGTGCATTGATCTTTCAAACATTTTCAAGATAAAAGCAGGAACATTGACTCTGGCTGACTCTCCAGCTCTTAGAAGTCCCTGCAAAACAAGAGAGTCTCCATACAATACCCTAGGAAAGACAGGAAACAATTTTGACATCTGAATATCCATTCAAAAGGATATTGCACTTCAGAAGAACCACACTGGGAGAGGCTGAAAAGAAAATGGATTGTAGGACTTTTCCTAGACTGAAATGCCAAAAAGTTTCCCAATACACAGGAGGATGAGATCAGATGAGAGACAAGAGTGTCGCAGAATACTTCTAAGGCTTTGTAACTCTTGTCTTTAGAGTAAATGTATACTTATAAAATATCCTTTGTTAAACTTTATTCCTAAATTGTCTGCTGTATTTCTCAGAAGGTGCAAGACACAGTATCTATCACCTTGTAGATTACCTCTGTGGGATTCCATTTTGAGAACCATTTCCAGAGAGCATATAGAGGCTCAGATTCTGATGTTATCCAGATAATGTTCATTATTGATGCACCACTAAAGTGATGGATCATAATTAAAATTTTCCGTAATTCATCTCTCACTTGTGTGAATGTTATTGGCACATCCTAGTGATGCCATGTAATTCCAGTGCTGAATTCATGGAACTCTTCAGTGGCTTGAGTCAATCCTTTCAAAGGACACAAAACATGAGTCATGAAACTACTCATGGAGATCGAATCAAAGACGGAAAAAATGGTCCTGCCTTCCTCTGGGACCAGATTTTGTAATGACATTGGAGTCCTATCCAGAATAGAGTAAAACTGTAATAATCATTTTAAGTATGGAAATTACAGCAATTGAATAATCCAATCCTCATTGTTGCGTCTGGTTCAACAATGTGAGCCAGAAGCTTCACAGTGAAATGTGATTTTTTTCTAAAATATAAATGTGTAAAATGTCATCGTTTTCAATGACAAATCTGGTGAGAAATGAAGAGAACTCTCTCCTCCCCAAATTTTAGAAACCATGCAGTGTACAAGTCCCTAAGAACAGGGTGCAGTGTCAGCATTTTGGATGCACTTAGGAGCAAGTTAATTCAATTTACCAGCAGCAGCAGAGGTGGCTGTGAAGATCCCAGTACCTGTGCAGAGCTCCTGTGCCAGTCCAGTACCTTTGGGCTGCAGAGACAGTTACTGATGGGGGTCTGTGCAGATCAGAGCAGAGCAGTACATTCCCATGCCAGGTGGTATAATGAGCCAGATCCAAAAATAATGTTTAAATGCTTGATTCAGTTCAGCTTTTCCCTTAAGTGACATAAATCCTGAGGATAATTTAACTTGCATGCATGAGTCCAATTAGATTAAAGGTGCTAGTGGTACTGCTAATTATCTTGCCAACAGCTATACCAATTGCCATTCAGAATGGCCCTTCTCTTCCTTAATAGCCGGATTATTCTGCTAGGTTGTTTACTGTGGATTTCTTTCTCCATCCATACACTTTAGACAGGAAGCAGATATTAATGTAAACCTATTAGAAATGTTGCATACATGTAAGACATCAATTCTTAGCTAGCGTAATCCTGAATATTTTTAGCCACTTCTGTAAATCTGCAGAATAAATTAATCTGAAAAGCTGGCTGAGCAGTTTGAATTTGCTGGGGCTGAGTCTGTGTACCTCTGGGTTTAGTAACCCATCACAAAAACCATTTGAGTTCCCGATTTTTTTGATGTCTGTCATTTAGTAGTGGATCAGATTTTTAGAAAGAACTCAAGTCCTCATGTAGGAGATGTTAATTTGCCTTTTGAATTATCTGACTCAAGAGATGAATTTTCAATTCACTGATTTTTCAGTGTTCCCTGCATTTTTTATAGATTCCACAGAACTGGAGCTCCACTACTGCTTTTCTTTCCAGATTCTCTCACTTGCAGGCTTCACTTAATGTATATATTCAAGCAACATTTTCATTTCACTTCACATTTTCATTTGTTTCTATTTCCATCCCACTCAAATATTTTTTCTATATATCACTTACATTTAATGTGATTATAATAATAAAATAGCGTTGCCTGAGGAGCTTAAATTATACATGAAGCCCATGTAAGTTCAATCTCTTAAAAATACACATTTAAATAGAAGGAAATTGAATGTTGAATGCTAAGGATCAATGATTTACAGTGAATTCTGCCTCCATGTGAAGTAAAATTGAACAGGTAATTTTCCATTCTCTTATTTTTGTTAAAACTGTAGCTTATAAAAATGATCATTCAGCTGCCTATTGACAGGTAGTGCCTTTTGCCTCAGTTGCACACTAAAAAGAATTTAAAAGATTGCTAAATTAAAGACTTTAATCCCTTCATTTTTATTGTTTTCCTCCCGATAGAGAAGAAATATGTCTCTCCTTTGATTTTTTTTTAAATTAATCTGAAGAATTTTCACTATCTTCAGATCTCTTTATGGTAAATTCCAACTGCCAGTGTTTATCAAGAGTAAACCATTTTTCTTGTACATTTTCTATAACTTCATTTTTTCTGGGATTGATAGATCCCTTACATAACAAAACAACACACTGCTTCAATAGTTTGTTTCAGGGATAAAAATCAAAGAGCTTTAAAATTCCCCTGAAAAAATTGGAGATGGTTTTAATCAGCTTCTATGTGAAGTTCTGTGCTTCTGCTGAGTAGCTATTTTTTTGAAAGATGCAGATTAGGCATCATGAAAACAGCTTCTCATTTATAGTGTTACATCTCTCAGTGAATGCATCTGCTCTCCAGTCCCTCTGTGCACACACAGCCAGAAACAAAAATAAAAATAAAAGACTTGAAAGCAGAGATAGAAGGCATTTGATCAGAGAAAGAAACTATAAGGGAATTTAGGAGAGAGAGAGGGTATAATGGGCTTGGTACATCCTGACTTTGTATTATCTGCTCAGGATGACCAGGGCCATTTTTTTAGATTAGAAAAATAGATCTGATGAATTTATTTTTTAATTTTTTTTTTTTTTAAGTCTAGACATATCTTGCAAATAAGATCTATTTTTGTAGATTAAACCTTCAGTCTCTAAGGAGAAACACTTCATCTAAATGCAACATTTGCACTCCAAAGCACTGTTCACACATTTGCTGCTTAAGTATGTTGTGAAAATCTGAGTTTACATGTTTGCAAAATCTAAGATTGTAAGGAAAAACATGTTTGGAAATGCAAGAACATACCAGTATATGTACATGAGACAGAATATATACACTGGAGATGTATTTGAATATTAAACAAAATCAGAACTTTGAAAATTATACTTTTCTCTTTAAATTCTGGAAAACAAAAACATGTTTAACATGTCTGGAGCTGAGTACTCCTTTCTCAAGATTGTCTTCCTCTTCATGTTGGGAGAGAGAAATGGCAGAGAGGAAGAGAATAATCTGTCATTTAGCCTGTGTCATCAGGCTTAGTTGGACATCCTCACCCCACAGCCTGCTCTGAAACCTCTTTCCCTTGATTTTCTGGTCTCTTTTATATTACAGGGGTCTCTAATCTCCACAGATCTCACATTGGTTTCTCATGTAGGTAGGATGCTTTTAAAATGTGGCACATTACAGGATGGGTCAGAGGTTATCTGTAACACCATTTGAAAGTTTCTTTCCTCTGAATGAAATCATGTACCCAGTGGAGTTCTTCTAGCGAGGAGATAAATTCATTTTCCGAACAAATAGTCACTATGAACAATGGTCATGGTGTTTTAGCATGTTTAATGCTGTTTCCTAACTTGCACTTTGCAAAGTTATCTTGCAGCAGAGCACTAAATGATTCTGCATCTGTGAATATAAAATTAATAAATATGTTTACAATCACAACTTAAATGAGTGATTATAGTGAAATGAGAAGTGACAAAGAGGAGTCATAATGCAAGAGGGTTGTTTTCTTAGTTCTTGACTGCTAAACACAAACACTTCACAGGGCTTCTTTTTCTTGTTAAGCCCCAATAATATTGAAAAGCAAGTTCTGCATTTTTTTTCTCTTTTGTCCCTCCCCTTCCTTCATTTGAGGTTCACTTCTGCTATATTAAAGATTCTTAAGCAAGACTGGCAGGTGTTTTTACTTGAGCTTTTACTTCAGAAGAAATATTGGTGCAGTGTTTTCAAACTGTCATTAAAAAATGTGGCTTGTCTCAGTTCTTCCTGAGCATTTAATAGACCATGTGTGATCGTTTTCTTGTGGTATTTCTAACATTCTGTCTGCAGTCTGCTCATTTGAGGCAGCTGTTTTCAACATCTTTCTCTTTTAGAACATATTTTTGAATGGCTGGCAGAAGGAAAATGATAAAATTTGGCTGAGGCCTGCATGACAACAGCTCTTCATGAGTGCATTCTCTTCTGGTACTTTATAGCATAAATTGTTCTCACAAGACCTTAGGCAGGCAGATTTGCTTATGCTATTTGATCTGGCTAATATCAGTTTGTCAGACTAATGCAAGGTGTTTTACATCTGCTGCTTTGTTGCTGGTAACCACAATCTGCTGAAATAATAACATCTGATCCAGAGATCCTGGAGTCCTGGATAGGACTAGGAGGGTGGATAGCCAAAATAATTAACTACCTTTAAAAATTATCTTGCTACTCTGCAAAGTTTTGTAATGCTGTGGAAAGCTAATGGAAAATTTAATCACTTAGTCAATGTCAGCTCTCATATTTAAAGACAGAGAAGATACACTGTGGAACAGCACTGAAGAATGTAGAAGTCATAAATATAATGTGCAACACTGTAGGAATTCACCCTGACTCTCTTTTGGTACTAAAGGATGAGGCTGCTCTTACTAAGCTACCCAGGAGGAATGAAAGGTGTTGAGAGAGTGTTTCAGAGTGCTTATATTAACATCATGATCACATGCCTGACACTCTAGTCTATTATCCCAAGTTTTCTAACACTAATCAGCATGAATACTATCCCTTGAATAGCCCTCTTGGCTGTTGGATTTTCTGTGGAGGAAAGTACTGCATGCCCACAACCAGACACACATTCCCATGTGGACTGCAGAAGACACTACATCTTACAATTATTTTTCTGTTGCTTTTGTAAAGTTTTCATAATCTGGGACTTTTCATAATTAATGATTAAACCAAGGCACTGCTGTAGAAATAGCTGTAATTGCTGAGAGTTTAGCAGAAGACTCTTCATTTAAATAAAATATCATGTTCTTGAAAATGTGTTTCTTGATATTTTTAATACAATTATCTGTACTAATATCATAGAAGCTCCAGTACAGCACTGGAGTCTAAGGTGATTTTGGCAGAAGTATTACAGAAAATATAGATAAGTGTGTAAGTCCAAATCTGCAGGGCTATGCAGTTTACCCTAGCAAGACTCCACAGTACTCCACCATGGATATTTCATTAATTAGTGCCTCCCTAGTCCCTAGCGAATTATTTAAATAGGCAAAATAAATGGATGTTTAAGAGCTACTATTTCTGGCAGTATAGTGTTTAAATCAGCTTCTTTTCCAAACTGAGTACTTATGGCTATTTCAGATCGATCTCATCACTAGTCTGGTTTGAATATCTTAATTTTCTGCTTTTAATGCACAATAAGTTAATGTCAGTTGCTGTCTAAATGTAGCTAGTGTCATAAATCCCCTTATCAAATTGTTAACAGAATAGCCAACCCATCTGAATACATTCAGCTGTGAGTGTAAAGAGATTACCTATAGAGTACCTGATTCATCCCTGCATAGATACAGTTTCCACTTTCACCTTCAAGAAGCTTATTGTGCCATTTATTACTGTAATGGGCATGCAGCTAGGGGGAAAATGGGGGGAAAAGTATATTCATGTACAAAAAATGAACAGCAATGTGATATCAGATCCTCACTCCTAAAAATCCTTACAGAATCCACAGCCCCAAGTTACCACCTGTTAGCTCTGAAAAGGTAATTTTTTATTTTTTATGACAATTTATTATGACAATTAAATATCTACTGTTTGATTACTGAATAACTCATCAGAAGCACTATCCTAACAAATGTAGGTTACTATTAGACCATTGATTGTAACAGTTGTGCTGGGCGAATCAAGATTGGTTGTACACTCCATTATTTTTGTACTTAAGGTGTAAACAACTTGTGACGACTCATGAAGGTGAAAATAATGAAGACTTTGCTGAATCACTAATATTTAAGCTTTCAATTCTAACAGAAGTCAGGAATGTTCTAATGGCCTATGGGTTGTTACTGAAATAGATGAGAAAATCAGTTAGAATTTATGAAATATTTGGAAAAATTGATAAAATGAGTCTTCTCTTAAACATAAGAAATGGCTTTAGTTTTATTTCCAAAATAAATCAAGTGAAACCAGTATGGGTCACCTTTCATTTCAGAAAAATTATGAGACAGAAACTTAGTGATGTCAAACAAATTTATACAGTTTTTTAAAGTGTCAATGTATAAACAAACTTAGAGGACTTAAACTTTGCCAGGGATTTGTTACAACTGTCCCTAGTAAATATGAGCTAGCTTTGATATTGGCTTTGATATCTTGCTATCTTGCTATCTTTGATATCTTGATATCTTGCAAGATTTACTTGCAGTTGCAATACTTCTCCAATAAGTATTTCCCAAATGGCACTGTTCTAATTGGATCAGCAAGGTGAGATCTTAGTCTGGATCTGGACATTATTCGTATATATGCATGTACAGGTAGGGATTTCTGGTTTTGGCTGTGACTGTCTGCTGCCCTGTATCTCTACAGTATTTGCAGCAGTGGCACTGGTGGCAAAAGAAAAAGCTTTGTACTGAGTCTGCAAGGTCTCAGCACTGAGGCTTGTAAGGCTGGCTTCACATGAACTTGCCTTGACCTGGCTGGACTGTGTTCATTCTTCTTTTAGCTATAACAGTAACTTTTCTAATGCCTGTATCTTATTTCTTTTACTTTTCTTCATATGGTGCAGCCATGTTATTATACAGATAGTATAAAACAATATAGTCTTTACGGAGTAAGAGATTTATGAGGCCAGTATAAAGATAATCCAGTGGGCAAAGAAAGTTGTGGTATCATAGGTGAGGCCTTGAGAAGTGGGAGCAGAGGACATAATACACAGGCAGGGGCACAAGCTGGCACTGGAGAGCTCTTGGCTACCACATCTCACCAGTGCTCAGGATAGGCTTAGGAGAAAGAGACCAAACACTGAATATCAGCAGCTACATGAAAACCACCATACATGGTATAATGGAAGTAACAGGAACTCAGAAAAAAATGAAGATAAAGCAAATTGTAAAAAACATATGAGAAAAGTAAATAATTACCTAAGGTGGGTCATCTCCTGAGGGACAGGAGACCATCAATATCAACAACACATGGCAAAGGACATAGGATGGTGATGACCAGCTGTGCACTCCATTTCCACCATCAAATGGATGCTGTCAACATTAAGACTCTAAGAGGCAATGAAAGGGTTTGGATAAGATAAAAAAGGCATAGACATCAGGAAAAAATTATATGCCCACTGTACATATTAATTTTAATTTCATTATTTTGAAACTTCTTTTCTGTAACAGTGTTTATTTTTTATTAAAATAGAAAATCTCTAATAATATATTGCTGATTACACTGTTAAGATTTCATTTATACTAACAAAAAATTCATAGCTTTATGTATTCAGTGTGTTTTCTGTTAGTCCTTAATAATCCCACAATCTGATTTATAAAACAGGCTAGAAGAATTGATATATGATGAGATGTGACATTGCATACTGAGCTGTCAAAATCTGAACAGGTTAACTTGGATGTTCTTGAGTAGTCAAATGGAAAATTAGGATACATCCTAAGTATATTGAATTGTGACTGACCACCAGGGGTACAGATCTGATCTTTGTAAAGCAGGAGTTCATTCTTGGTTCAGTTAACCAAGTTAAAACTTCAGTGTGTGTGTTGGCAGATTTGATTTTCATGGTGAATGAATCTTGAGTACTGTAAAATACTAAGCCGTGGTTTGTAGGACATGAAAACCTTGACAGCTTTCTAAAATCAGTCTGTTGTTTTAGTAAAGGTATTCGCCACATGGGTAATAGGCTTCCTAATTTGAGGGTTTAGGATCCAAAGTCAGAAAAAATAGTTCTGGAAAACCAGAAGACTGCAACACAAAGATCAGCGAAGCTGGGTGCATTCCAAGTGATGGCACCATAAATTTAGTGTGTTGGTTGGTGGAGAAGACAGAAATTCCTTGATGCTGGGGATGTGGGTCTGATGCACAGACGGATGGTCTGAACAACCTGGAGGCACCACAACGATTCTGAAACTATAAAATATTCCTAGGAATTCAAATCAGACTGAGAGTGTTGTACCCACATAGTGGGGATGGTGATAGCCTGGATAGCTCATGTTGTTCAGAGCTCAGTCCTTCCTCAGGAAGGATCAGGAGCAGGCAGAGGCACTGACTTGGAATTGACCAGACCAGCTCAGTGCAGACAGGAGGTGTGGGAAAATCATTAATTGGTGGATTAATTTTTGATTTTTGCATGGATTATTCAGGGAATAATATGCACTTTTTTTTTTTTTTTTTTTTTTTTTCC
>VXBI01010702.1:133203-164011 GCA_013397375.1 Toxostoma redivivum
GTGGGTTTTTTAGGGGAAATAATGCCTTTTTTTTTTTTTTTTTTTTTTTTGGTACCGGTGCTCTTTTCTTGATCTTGTTTTTGATTGGGTTTTGGGTCTTTTTACAAAAATAGACATTCTGTACAGTATTCTCTCTGCAGTTAATTGCTCAATCTTAGCTTAATTTTGTATATTAATTTTCTAACACTTTGGAAATTTACTGAGATAAGTGGAATTCTCAGTTAAATTCTTATTTAACAAGAATGTAGTATTTATTTTTCAATTTAATTTATTGATCAGAAAGGTATTATTACTGTGTTCCTTTGGCTGTTTATCAATTTATTTCCTTTAACTCCATGATTCATTTACTTTTATTTTAGAATAATTTTTATTTAATTCTTTTTTTTTTCAGAATGTGTGCGTTATTAAAACTGTTGAATAGTCAAGACTGAAATCATTCTCCTTACTGTACATAATCTATCAATAACTTTACTAGTAAGAGAAAGTGAATTCCAAGTGAACCTACTCCTTTTATTCATGTGTTAAATAAGAACTTGCTGAAGCCTCAAATTCATGTCCATCAAGCTAACTAGAAACAGCTGAAGTGTGTGACTACAAAAAATGAAGATTCATATCACAAGAGCAGATTTAAACAAATTTCCTAGAATATCAATAAAAGTAAAATTTATTCTCATTTTTAAAGATATGTAAGTATCCTTATAAACCAAAACAAGATTAAGCAATAGTAACAATTATATGCCCACCTCCGGATGGATTTTTGGTCATGATGGGAGCCTGGGGGCCAGATTTAGTAAGAGATTTAAGTACCCAAGGAGTAATTAGGTAATGAGATTTGTCACAGATGCCCTAGTGTCAATGAATGCACTTGTATTCCATACTTTTCCGCCATTAGACAGCTCTTAAGAGCTTAAGTCTTTCAACTTATTTATCACTAAAGCACCTTCTGTAGTTAAATGCCTCCTAACACATAATTAAATATCACTTTGACCAAGGACAGGAACTACAGGTATATTCTTAAGACAGTTCTCTCACAGTTGGCAGAGTCGTTGTGTCTGCTGGAATGAATGTCTTCATGAATGTTAATCCAAGCTGCTCTTGTGTGCAGGTAACCCACACGTGCACATAAGCATTTTTATGGATCAGGCTGTGAGAGGCCCTGCCACTGTTCCCTGCAGTTCAGGTGCTTGGAACCCCCATTAGAAAAAAAAAAAACACACAGTTGGGGTGTGCATGCTGACACTTTTCATTAACATTTAACATTAACATTTTATTTTGGCAAACCACAAATTAATTTCTATCAGTGGGATCGAAGGAAATGGGAGAGACTTTTAATCCATACTGCAACCTTATTGCAATATATATATAGCCAAGCTTAGCTGGAACCTATTGTATTGACATTTTTTTGGATCACAATTCAGTTTTCATGGCACCAGGCCCATTGGCAACAGCTGGGGTACACCTGTCTCAAAGGGGAAAAATATCATGTGCAGGGCTTAGCCTCTTCTCCCAAGTAACAAGTGGCCTCAGCTGCACCAGAGGAGGTTTGTATTAGATATTAGGAAAAGTTTCTTCACAGAAAGGATTGTCAGGCACTGGAGAAGGCTACCTTGGGAAGTGGTTGTGCTACCATTCCTAGAGCTACCTAGAAGACATGCAGATATGACACTGGGTGACATGGTTTAATGGTGGACTTGGCAGGGCTGAGGGTTGGACGTGATGATCTCAAAGGGCTTTTCCAGTCTAAATGATTCTATATTGAATATGTTTAGATAATTTAAATTAATTGTATAAATTAATTAACTTAGCGGAACTTTTTCCATCATTGCAATTGTCAGCTGACTTATTTTTGCCATTCTGCAATTCATGTGAAACGACTTTTGGCATTGAAGTGGATCTAAACATCCAAGCCAAGTGTAGAAGAGCATGGTGAAATCAAAATTTTGCACACTCCAAAGTGAACTAGTTGATTGATGACTCAGAAAATATACACCTCTATGCTGAAAGCAGAACCGGGTTACTAAGTTCAGAAAATTATGTCACCCTATTTCCTATACCATAATCCATTTACTCCTTTAGTGTCCATTACTGATCCTGTCATACAGAGAAATGATCAAACCTACTTTCAATGTTCTTTGATGTCATTGAGATACTCTCAGAAACATTCAGTATAATTTAATAATACCTTCCTTTGTTTAATTTCTTCAAACATATACAAAATTTCATACATACAAAGAACAATGTCAAGTTTTGGACAATACAAGGCTAAATGACATGGATTCTTACTGTGAGTTAGGTGAGTAGGTGGCAAAGAAAATTTTGCTTGCAACAATTTCTGCTGATTAATACTGATTTTATGTAAGCAGCAAATTTTCTTTCTGAAGGAGGGATAGGTGTACACAAGTTTCTTGGATTTTTGTTAGTTTGAAGAAATTCTGTTTATATATTATACTTTTCAATCTAGTAACTTCATTGAAATTGTGAAGAAGCCAGTTTGAAAAGGCGATAGACCTAGTGCACTGTGTTATTTGATGGTGAATAAAGTAAAATTACTTTACTACGAGGGAGCACTTTGCTTTTCATGAGTTAAGCACCAGAGAAAAGAAATCTCACTATGTGCAACAAGGTACCCGTTTGCCAGGTTTTCACTGTTTAAAGTAGTTAGGAAGAGAAAAGTAACCATTATGAGGCAATTCCATTCAACTTGGGTCCAAGGAAATGCAAAGGAAATGTGAAATCACTGGAATATGGTACTCACAATATTCAAAATCTGATTTTAACTTCCACAAAAGCTAGTGCGTAATTAACGTCAGTAGGTTGTAGATTTTTCTAGGGGGAAAAAATGAAAGTTATTGCAACACACTTAAAGTACTTACAGCACAAATAACTCGGTAATGACAAGTAATGACAATGTTTTGGAGAATCTGAAAATATTCCTTTTTCATGCTTTATTATTTATAAGTATCATTTTGCACAGTCTTAAACTTCAAACCCAAAACATTGTGGGTTTAGAACTGTCATTATGGGGCAGAAGAGTAATTAATAAAAATGGGCTTGCCATGGTATGAGAAGCATGGACACAGAGGAAAGAAAATTAAAGACTTTTTGGCAAGGTACTCCTAGAAAACCAGTTGTTAGTGTCATAACCTCCTTTCATTAAAAAGAAACCAACTAGCCTTTTTCCTAAAAATTAATATTCTTGTGGAATTGGTTTTGGGGAGGTTTTTATCACATATCATAATATCTAACACTGAAATGAGTAAACAGACCCCTAAAATAGGATATTAGTTTTTCAAGTACTTCTATAACTGTCTTGCATTCGACTACTAATGTGGAGACTGAGCATTTTTGTACCTTTTAAAAGCATTCTGAGCACCATCCAATAAGATAATCAAATCTTAAAATCACCAAGAAGCTTATTTTGTGTAATCTTAGTAAATTCAGACAGAAAGTTCTTCTAATGCATCTGCAGGATGTTTACTTAGCATATAGAAAATTACTAGACCTAATGGGCAAAAGGCAAGCTTAGCAAAAGTGGCATTTTAAATGTGCATTTTGAAATATCCTTACAGGTTTTAAGCTAGGTATCTGAAGTGCTCCTATACCTGGAAAAATCATAGAAATCAATTTGTGAACAATGCTCAGTTTCAATTAAAAAAAAAATGCAGTCTGAAAGGAACCTCCAACTCATACTCAGAGTGGATACAATTCCAAAATTAGAGATGTTTGTTCATGGCCTTGTTCATCTTAGTTTTGAAAATATGTAAGGATGGAGATTCCAATCTCTGTGGGAAACCTTTTGCATTTCTTGATGAAACTGGCTTTCTTCCCTTGTTTGTGACCTTTGGCTGCTGCTTGCCCTATTGCTCTGCACCCTGGAGACGAGTTTGCCTCTGCTTTCGCTGTAATTTCCCACCAGAACTCAGAGACTGCAGTGATTTCCCCTCTCCTCCCCCTGCATCTCCTTACAAGTTATACCTGATGACCTCACTTTCATCAGGCACCCACAAAAGCAGAAAAACTCTGTCACCACAGGGGTACTCTGCTGACACACGGCACGACAGGCACTGGAGATGGTAATTTAGCACTCTGACAGGATTACAGGATTCCAGGAGACTTGAATTTTAAGAATTGACCTGAATTAATAGCAATGGCATAAATTTAAAATCTTCTAGGATTTAGCTGGAAAATAACAGAATAAAGTTTTTTTTCCTGCAACTATTCCACAGAATTTGCCTATCCAGAGTTCTTCTCATGTGGTCACAGGGAGTATCTCCATTATTTCTAGTGGAATTAAAAGCTAAGGATTCAAAGGGTGCTCTTCACATCATCAAGTCAAATCCTCTTTTAGGCTTATAATCCCAGAAACACATTTAGTAGAGTTTCTTGTAAAATCTAGCTCAGGCTTATGTTTCCGGTGCTTGCACTAAGAAGTGGTTCCACTACACTGGTGGCTAGAAAAACTATTCTAATTCTCAGACTAGATGTATTCAGCTCAAGTTTATAACCATTCGTAACTGTGCCAGTGTTGCCTTTTAACTGTAATAGCTCTTCATCCTCCCCAGTAATAACAGCCTTGGTGTATTTATAGATACATCCCTTCTTAGCCTTTCATTTCCTGGTTTCAAAAACTGAAAATCAGAGTGCAGCAGAAATCTTTTCTAAAATGTAGAATTGTATTAACCCATCTTACAACTCTGTCTGTTTAATGGTTCCCCTAGTGTCTCTCACCACCTGCACTGCTTCCTTTTACCTCACTCATTAAACACCTGACCTTACCGTTTGTTCTTTTGCAATGCTTACAGGTTTGATTTTGCCTCACATATATTCTGAAAAGGCTGACTACAGATCACTAACACAGAAGTTTTAGTTCACCCTCCTTTTCTCTCGGAATCTTCAAGTTACTCAAGTTTGGGGAGGTTTTTTCCCCCACCTTGTCAGCTGCAAATAAAATAGATCTATGTGAGACATGAACAATAGAACAAAAGTGAGATGATGAAATGTGTTTCTATTGTTCCTGTGATGGAGGTGATAACTGTGAATCTTCTTGTCAGAGCTATCATGAAGTATTTGAGTGATATTCAGGAACACTTCTTTTACTGGAATTTGAGATGAAGAAGCAATTTCCTCCCCATGAAGTTATTGATCCTTTATTTAAAAGCAGTTTTTAATTTTTTAAATACTGTGAACCATTTCTCTTAGTAGGAAAACTTGAAAGGGAGGATATGCAAGTGAGAATCACAGCATCACTAGAATAAATTTCACAATATGGTGCAAAACCTATGGAACAGTTGCACAGAGATGTTCAACATGTGTTACAGAATATTAATGATGCCTCCACAGCATGGATGAATGAAGAAATCCCACCATCAAAAGCTATGAGATTAAGAGAATGTCAGAAAAGGACTAAGTTAGATGTTCCTTACTAATTATTCAGTATTAATCTTTCAAAATAGTTGAAAAATTGTTCTGTATGAAAAACTGAAAAATAATCAGTTTTTAGGAAAACAGAGTTTGCATTAAGATACAGGAAGTGTGATTTTCTTGCTACTTCCTGTCCCTTTTTTTTTTTTTTTTGCAATGCTGAAATGATATGAACATTCCATTCCACATAACATTAAAGAAAACAGTATGTATGATGAGGATATGTATGACATGTATGTATATATTATATGTATGATGCATGATATGTATGACAGCAGCAAGCTTGATGGGAGAACACCATAATTACAATATAAATGAATTTTATTAATACATTTTCAAGTGACTTATCTACCTCTTAATTTCAATATTTCTACTGGTATCTGTAATAGGCATATAAAGCAAGTTTCACTTTAAATGGTGGCAAAGTTATGTCTTAGCGTTAATAGACATCTGCATCAGGATTAAGTGCAAAGGATTTGTTTTTAAAATGTGGCTTGTCGTTTTTAAGACATTAATTTGTGTGGGGTAATTTTTTCTACATTTGCATGAAGTTGGGGTTTTCAAAGATTTAAAAATGGATTTTATTTGTTTCTACTAAGCATTAGCAGGTAATTCAAGGGCACATTAATTAATCTCATCCTACAGTTTGTAGTCATGACTGTTAGCAGGAGAAAAAAGTAGTGTGGGTGTTTTTTATTATGCAAATCCTATGACTCCTCTGAAATTCATTTGTAAATGAACATTTTTCATTCAGACAAAATGCTTAAGGCTAAATAATATCAAGGACATGACACCATATAATATCATGACTATCATATAATATCATGACAAAGTCATGCACCCACTTAGAAATATAAATAAATCCAAATAGTCATCTGTTGGATGCAGACTTAGATTACATCATGTTTTCCTACTTATATATTGCATCTTGTGCATCTTGATGTATTTGCAGCAAAATTATATTGGCTGGATATGAAGAACAGGGCCAACATTTCATTTGAAATGAGACTGTAGCTGTTTTGACCAACTGAAGTATTGGACATTTAAATATATATTTACTCTTTCAAAGTCCTACATGGAGCTTTACTAACAAATTTTCTCATTCTACCATAAAAAAAGAAGCTGGGACTACATGTTTACATAAGAAAGTATTTAACCCCCAGAGGAGCACACCTCTCAGGCTGATGACAGGTTCAAAGCAAAAATAACTAGCCTTTAGGATTATGGTTTTTAACATAAAGAAAACACATGCAACTAATATCTCAAACCTGAGACATGGAGAGTCTGAAGGCCATGCTATGCACCCCTGCTTTTGTGATCATTTTGACATAAATGTTAGGAGAGGCAAGACTAGGATTTTGCCTTCTGTATAAGATACAGCAAAAACTCTACCCAAGCTCATACTATTCTACCACAAGGCAACGTTTGTCTGCAAAGCTAGGTGCCAAAATAAAACCCTGCTAAGTTTTAGACTTCAGAGGTAACAGACATCTTTCCTTTGCCCCATCAAGTTTTCACTCTAAGTTTCTTTCCTGCTGTTGAATAACACCTGCCTTTAACAAGAAAACACATGGGCTGCTCAACAGCTCACTAATATAAACTAATGAACAGTGGTTTGTCTGGAGCACAGCAAATGCAACCAACTGAAACCACTGGAGGTACAAGTAGTGACTTTCAATTGAGCTAACAAGATTTATAGCTTTCTTTTCCCAGATATTTGATTTACTCTCCACTGATAGATTTCTTTCTTTTTAAGAAATAAGCTCTGCAACATTTCTGCTCTATATGTTAATATCCTCAGAAGTGCAAAGTGTCCTCTAGCTGAATATACTGGCCATCAGATTGGCAGAGACATTATGGTTTGCATGTTTTCCCTTTCTAAGTTCCTAGGTGAATTTTGAATGATCCTGTTTTTTCAGGAAAGCACACTTTTAAGAGGAGCCAGTCACTTAGATGCAGGGCACTCTTTCATCTGATCTGAGCCGTGGGTTTAGCCACCCTCTGGTTGATACAGGTCTTTTCCATTGCGGGTAATCATCCAATCCATGTCATGGTGAAAGAAGGCAGGCAGCCACCTTCAAACAGATTTTAAAAAAAACCATATTGACTCTGTTCTTGGAAAAGAATGGTTCAAGATTACAACTTTAGCATAAAACTGTAGGCTGGGGGGGAGTCCCAAAAGGGTAGAGGCACATCCTATTAGTTCTGAATCAAGCATCCCAGTTCCACAGAGATGGGATTTCAAAATAGAATGTTTCATCCATGTTTCTTGCTCTTCAGTATAGTGTTTCTTCTTTCTGAACAGCTCCTTTCTGAAGTGTCTGATATTCTGGGGCCCTGATATGCATCCTAAGGCTGAACAGTGGAAAATCTAAAAAAGGTGGGTTGACTATTTAAAATTTCTCTTTAGGTTACAATAAAAATCTGTTACTTGTAGAAGGGCTTGGGGTAACATCAACACCTCTGTGTGATGAGCAGAGTGGTAGAGCACTAAGGGTGATGGAAATGAAAAACTGTTTTTTGTTTATTATGATGAGTACATTAGTTGCAAATGCAATTAATACCGGATTAGTGAGCTCATACTCTTAGACCAGTTTTGTGTTGCTTTACATTATGTTATCCATGAAATTTTCATCATTCCTGAGGAGCTGTAAATTGCATTTCCATTTAGTTCCAACCATAAGGCTGATTCTGAAAAATCTAAATTAGTTTTCATGCTAGCACATATTAATAATAAAATTAACTTTAATAATATTCTTTCACAATTTCCTAGTTATATCTTAGTGTACTATTGTTCCTTTTTTCCTGAACTTCAGTCACAGACTTAAATTTCTCATATAATCAACCTATTTGAATCTTGTATCCTTTACAGAATATATAGCAAAAGTCCTTGGGAGAAAATACGTGGGAAGGAATATATCAGATATTTCAGGTTCAAATGGCAACTAATGCCCTGATAGTTTTAGTATGTTTTTAAAGACCTCTTTTATAAAGGAAGAACATAATTCACTGATCATCATAGTAGGTCTGGAGAAAAGGACATTGCAATTCATCACAGACTGCCAAAAGCAGAAAGTATATTTTAGACAGTAAAACAGCTGCACTTATGTCTAGAGGGGGACAGATAAGAAAGGCTTTTCACATAAGTGATTTATAGTGATTGTGTTAGCTAAATGTTCAGGTCTGAGCAAAATTAGTCCTGCACTTTCTGCTGGACACAATATTTTCTTCTGTCTACTATGATTTTTCCACAGGTGCTCCATTTATTCATGGTGGATGCTAGCCCACAAAATGCAATACTGGTCAGTGGGAATAAGAGAGGGAGTCCAGGTCTCCTGAGTCAACAGTGGGAGACCATGGCTCAGGCTAGCATGCTTTATTCTTTTTCTTAGGAGTATGTGTTCTGAATAACTGAAGACAAGAAATTTCAGGATAAAATATGTAGGGCATAGAAAGACAACTTTACCATATTGAAACTGATAAATCAATGGTAATCTATTTTCTAGGTTGTTTGCTACTTATTACTAAGTTGTTTCAGGCAATCTAAAATATGTAGCTTTTGGTATGGGGGGGTATGTGGAGGGGGGTGTTTTTTGACCATAAATAACATGAATATTTTGTATTTGTGGCTCACAGCAGTCTAAGTAGCTTGCAACTCAAAGACATGAAATTAATGTTTCAGCTTTCTGCGCCCAGCCAACTGAGAAAATGATGCTCTGGAGCCCTTCAGTTCCTGTCTAGTCTGAAAACACTACATACAGGCAAGAAGAAATTAATTCCACTCCAGAAAACCCCTGGTCTGACTGTTTTCTGTTTCCTGCCAATAGTATCTATATTTAAAGAGAAACAAAACACTCTTAGTAAATGAAAGGCATATATACAGTAACAATAACTTAGACTTAAGAAGGGCAATCTTATAACTTAGATATTCAGCAAACATCCTGAATTAAAATGTACTGGATGTGTACATATAAATACTTCTCTTAAATAGGGGATATAATTCCGCTAGTGTTATATAATTCATGTATTAATAGTGGTAATGAAAAGATGGAAGTACGGGAAAGCATATTGGAAGAAATTTTAATATATGCATGTAGCTTTGCTTGGCAGACTTACAAAGGGTTGTACTGACTTTGCAATAGTTATACGCATAAGCTCTTCAGGGGCCTTGATCCTGAACTGCTCCACACCGACATAAATATTATTACAGACACGAACTGTCACAGTGGAGCTCTCCGCAAGAAAAGTCAAATAGGGATACACAAGTTATTTCTCAACTTTCTTGAAATTTACTTGTAATTTCTATGAGCAGCAAAGGTAGACTAGGTATTCATTATCACAGGGAGGTATAGAGCAACTGATCATAAAAGATCAAATGATCTAAGAGTAAAATACACTTTGTAGTAGCTTTGTTCACATTTTCTCCTTCTAGAACTAAAGAGCAGCTGTTCCAATTAATGTGATTTTTTCCCCCTTTTGTTGTTACAGCTTTTGAATTTTTGTGGGAACAGAGATATACATATTGTATGAAGTGTAATCAACAGCAGAGTTGAATTGACATTAGAAAACGTTGCAAATATTTCAGTTTTGTGAGAAAAAAAGAATGGTGATTATATGGCCATAATTGCCATGAATTCCACTGCTATTGAATGAAACCAATACCATTATGTACATTTTCTACATGCTATGTAACCTTCAGTTTGCAAAATGAGACATCTTTCTTTCCCCATCTCTTAAATGAGTAAAAACTGGTCTCTATGCCTTACGGGAAGTCTTCCAGGAGTTTAACTTCCAAACTGAGGGGAAAAGATGTAAAATAAAAAATTCAGTCTACTTAAGCTGCCTTTATATATAGACAGAAAACAGGTGACTAGAGTTATGGATTCTGAAGATAAAAGGATGATTAGATGTTAGCCTGGCTTTCTGCATACCATAGGTATTTTTTTTTCTTGTTTATAATTACTTCTTTATTGAGTGTGCTTTTTGTCGTTGAAAAAAATGTTCTTTTTCTCCACTGTTTGCTTTAATATTTGTTTATTTGCTCTTCTGAAAGTATCTGTCTTATTTTTTCTTTGAATTTACTTGCACCATGTTTAGCTTAATTGAAACTGCAGTTATGTGATGCTAAAGTAGTTACTTTATCCTCTTGATGGTAATTGCCTTTTCTAACCAATCTTAGTGCCACATTTTTTCCTGCATTATGACATAACTGTTTCCTAGCAGACTTTCAATCTCTGATAAATTCTGTTTGAAATATTACACTTTGACTCTTGTTTTTATTAACAATTTCTTTACAAGATCTGTAAGTCACCTGTCTTATTTTCATTAAATGTACAGAATTTTCAGTTGTGATATTATCTCATCACATATAAGGCCTACAGTACATTGTATCTACAGTTGTTTTTATTAATCCGATTTCCTCTCTCTTTAGAGAATTAGGTTTCTTTGTAAAAAATATGACATTAATTGACATTAATCACACCTTTCACCTTTAATTCTTTATTAAATGAATCCTCTATCAGCTCTTCTGTTTATTTTGTCTGTGGCAAATTTCACTTGACTGACCAATAGAATCATCCTGTTGCCCAATAGTAAACCAAGAATTGTATCGGTCTTGGCATTTCCACTAAAACAAACAAACAAAAAAAACCAGTGTGTGGATTTATTAAATTTATTCATATTAATGCAGTTTGGCGTCCTGACTAATTGCTAATCACAGAAAGGCTTCAGAAGGTACTCCTTCTGGGAGCAGCTTAAATTTCATTAGTATTTTCAACGAAAAGTATCTAGAGTTGTTTATTCATTTTTTAACCACCAATTCATTAACTAATAATAAACTGACAAATCAGTGAAAGCCTCTCACAACAGCACAGGAATTGCCTGTTTGTTTCATATTCTTGGCAAAACAGGCAGTATAATCCCAGTTGTTAGGAGCATGAAAAGGTTTGATCTTTGCAAGCTTCTCTATCAGGAGTCTGAGAGCTGTGAGTGTGGAGCAGTGACATTTATAAATCTGTGTACCTGGCTATTGATTATCCTTGTGTTTATGAGTTCATACAGGAACAGATGTTAGTTGACATTTTTTGTTTAATCTTACAGACGTGCTGAAATTGCCCTTGGAGATCTGGGTGAATATGTAGAGGCATGTTATTATCAAAAACTGAAACCACATGGAAACAAGCCAAGAAAATTTTTGCTCTTAGAGAAGTATAGAAGAATTCTGATCAACCCGAGCTCATTACTACAAGAACTTTTAGGAATTTTGTTCTATTGTGGAAAGCCAAGGGCTTATCTCACTTGGCATCTAATTGCATGTCTAGTTCACTTAGCTCATTAAATAAAAGGTAAAAAAATTATCTCTGTTTTTCACACAAATATAATGTTATTTTTTCATATACATGCTGAGAAAGACACTAATTCCCCATCTAAACTCTAAGCTCCTATATGGCCTTCAGTATGTTTCCCAGACTCCCATCAACATAGCAACTCAAAAAACCCACATATCTTCTGAATGAATTTGAGGTTTTTAATAAATCATTATTCTAAATATTGCATTTTTTATGCCATTGGTCACACCTCGCCATTTGTAGTTACTGAATGAATCATGGGCTATTTGGAAGAACAAACATATGCACACTAACATTTATAAGTTTTGTTAAGGAAAGTTGTTGGCCTCCGTTATCAAGAAATTTAAATCTTTGTGCTGTCTTTTGAGTTTTAATGGTTGTCTAAGGTACAATCAAGGCTTGAGTGGGATTTAAGACGCAGGCTGTGATCACTCAATTGCAATACCGAGCTTCTTGCCCTTTGGTGGTAACCTCTATATATTAGCTGACTGCAAGCTCTAACCATGAAATTCCAGGAGTCTGTGGTGTTTAGCCTGTGGTGTTGGAGGAAGAGGCATATGGTTTCTGGGACCAAGATCTAAAGAGTTAATGCTTTTTGCTGACCACTCTTGAGGACAGAGGAAAGTTGAGGTCTCAGACAGTACAGTCAGTAATAGGTTTCTGGGTGGCTGCTCGTGCAAGTACTGTCATTTAAAGTCTAAGCATCACTAGGCACCCTGATGCTTCAAAGCCATCCCTGTTTACCACATTTTGGAGCAACAAGGCCTTCATGCCTTCTTGTTGACTTTATTGAGTTTTTAGAAAATGGTTTCAAAATTGTTCCTCCACATGGGTAATAAATTTACATGCGTATTCTCAGCTTATCACAGTTCTTGATGTTTGCAGAGCTATTCATCTGCACATGATTTGTAGCTGCATAGAGCTGCGAGGCAGTGACAGGTCTGAATAAAGAATCAGGCTTCCACCATGGATCGCTTGACTGGGGAGAACAAATTAGCAGGAAGCAGCACACACAATTTAGTGACCAAGCTCTAGATTCACTGGGCAAATTCCATCTTTACATCAAGACAATTCCCAGACAAGTAGATCTACAAGAGAGGTGAGTTTGCAAAGAAAAACTCTCAGGATTTCTGGATTTTTGAAACAATTGAGGGAAGAAAATGCTCCATCTTGGTGCTTGCATGTTTCTCTCTTGCTACTTGTATGTTTACCTGTGTTCCAAATGACTTCATGTTCCTAGCTTTTGCTAGCTTTAAAAAATGTATTAAAAAATACTAAATGTACTAAAAAAATATTTGCATGCTGTGCATAAGGTCTCTTGACCTGAATACTCAGACTGCTTATTCCTTTCTGGAATACAACATTGTGTAAGCTAATCTACAAGCACAGACTTCTGGCATGATGATACTAATATCTGCATGTCTTAATCACTAAAAAATTAAAGCAGAAGAAAATTTTTAAAAATAATTATATTACATAGCAATAGGTAAACCCTTAAGGAGCTTGCGGGTAAAGAAAAGAAACATTTCACTGCAGCATATCTCTGCCTTCTTACAAAATAGAATTGATGGGCTGAACGGCAGTATTTTGCAGAAGTGATTGACCCTTCTACTCTGTTTGTAACGCTAAAGATTTCATTCTATGCAGCTCTGGGTTTGAGCAAGTCATAGTTGTATTTCTTAAGGGAAACATACTTTTCCTAATATTACATTGTAACATTTATACTTTCCTTTATTTGGAAGGAAAGCTGTTCAAGATAAAACCCATTTTTATTTCTTCCTTAAAGGAGAAAAGCAGGTTATGAGCCCTGATTTTTCTGTATCTGGTACCTTACTCTGTTTTTCCTTTGGTTAAGTCATAGGCAATTAATTCTCCAAGACTGTAGGTTTTTTAGATCCAAACATAGAGCAACTTCAAACAGAATTTTTACTTAAATGCTTAAACTCTTATTAAACTTGACAAGTTTGCCAGAACAAGGCCACAACCAACGGAAGGAAATATAGCAAGAGTTAAAATTATTTACATCCACTACATCTGAATGATAGACAAAATTCCATTGGTATGCATTACTTAGAAATACTGCCAATCAGCTAAAGGGCATTTTTTCACATCTGCTTGCAACACAGCAAGGAGCTTCTTATTAAGTGAGACCCAACACTTGTATCTGTTTTAGTCTGTGGAATATTTCCAGGACTCCTTCTTCCTCTGTGTTCTCCATGAAGATAACATGTTTATAACAGTAAGAACCACATATTTTGCCAGATACAAAGCTAATTTTCATTGCATGAGTAGAGATTCCTATGTCAAATACAGCTTGTTCCTGGGCAAGCAACCTCAGTACTGCTGGCATGTATTCAACCTTTTGGAAATAATATTTTGAGTCCTGGCTGATTTTAAACTAAGTAAGATGGACAGACAAAGCTTCATCTCACTTAATGTCCTTGTCTTAAACATGCCTGCATTATCCAGAGATTTAAACGATATGAAATTTGGGCTAGGAAAATGTCAGTGCCTTATGACTAAACAGAAATAGTTTTATCTGAATTAGGAAAAGGAAAAGGAAGAAAAAAGGCTGAGACTTTAATTAGATGAAGAAAGTCCATCTACCCACCTGTATTTCAGGAAATAGCCATGGACTATTAGAAAGGACAGAGCAAAATAAGGGAGTCTTCCTGACAGCCTGATACAGAGCTTTAAGAAACTTGGGATGGGTCACAAGGATTGTTTTTAAAGTGTGTAGTCATTCTTCACCGCTGGGATGGAAGTATCAATAGGAATAACATGACAAATTCAGGTGTTTGTTATGTTTCATAGAGTTTGATCAACTCCTATGTGAGATAGAGGCAGAAATGAGAAGCCAGTGGTGTGTGTGCTCCCTCACTGCCCCAAAGAGAAATGTCTGTCACTCAACGCCCTCAGACTGCATCTGCTCTTACCTGGATCCCTGGCTTCAAATTTTTCCTGTTAATTCTGCATATACCTCATATACCAACAGAATAGATTGCTATCTGTTTTGTACTAATTTTGATGCTCATGCCATCAGCCTACTAAAAAAGAAATCCCGCAACGGTAATATTGATTTAATTAATCACACTGAAAATAATGTCTCCTTCAGCTCTATGAAAAACAAAACTGTAGTAGAAAAAAGTGCTACATTTCTGTAGGACACTGAAAGCCAGCCTGATCCAGTATTGTGCAGTTTTTAAATGAAAAATTTGCTGCAGGGCCATAGAAAAATGTGTTATTAGATTCATAGTGAAATCTGAGAATGATGTGTGAGTGGGTGTTTTATCTTTCTTTTTTAATCTTCATGGTTTATATTTGTAAATATTACGAGTAACATTAATTGCTAGTAAGAGGCTGACATTAATTACAATAGCTGTGCTGAAGACATTGGACTTCAGCTGATGTGCACCAGGCAGAATCTAATTTTCAGAAGCTTTCCACTCAGCAAGGATCCTTTTATTTCTGTCATACACTTCCATACCACATCCAGGAGGATGTATCCTTTCAATAGCTGTCAGCACTTTTTGAACACTTGCTGTTTATTCTTTCACAAGTTGCAAGGGAGAGGAAGAAAAATAAAGCAAGCAGATTTATAGGCTTATTTCCAATCCAAATTACATCTCTTCACCTTATATCAGAGCATTGTTAGTCTTCTAAAGTATTTTGGAAAGGTCAGGATTACACATTTAAGATCCCATCTTGTATTGCACAGATGAATCACATAAGGTATTCTGTTTCTGTTCTAAGTAGTCTAACAGAACATGGTGAGTTTGATGCTAGAAAAGTGACAACTTCTTTAAAAGTTTAGGTTCTTATTTCTTTGGGGCACAAGTAGTCTTCAGTGTTTATGCTCATATGCCCTGTCTTCATTCACAGAGAAGTTCCAGGCACAGGGAGAATGTTCCTGAGCCAGGGTAGGGAATGGAAGAAACCTGAAGTGGACTTTGTCAGAAACCTTTCCTAAAAAAACTGTTTTGAATGTTCAACTGTGTTATGGCTATTAATTAGTAGATCTACTGCAGTGTTCTAAAGTGGCTTGGCTTGAAAACAACATAGTTTGTAAACACATCACCCGGTAAAAAGAAGACCTTAATGCCTCATTGTCCATGTGCCTGCTGAGATTAATGTTCATCTGATACAGCTTTTCCATTGTGAACAATGAAGTTCATGGAAAACTGATTTTTGCAGGTACCTGCTGGTGTATTCTTCCTTCATTACTTATGAAGTATTATCAGCTAAAATCAAATTCAGAGAGTTTTCTTGATATAGAAAGAACCAGAAGAGACATTTATAACACAAAATGCTTTATCATATATTATTTTTATTAAATACTTAAAAAAAATAAATATTTTATTAAATGTTTTAAATTTTCTTGAACCCTTACTTCATCTGCCTCTTATTTAATTAGGATTAAAATGCTATAAGTAGTTTTAAGTGGCTAAAACATAGATCCCTGAAGTTTGCCAATCTATCTGGGGTCCTACAACACATATCCAGACAACATCCTTGCATATGTAGGGCAATTTACAGCTGTATAGCCAAATACTGTAGTTTTAAGGTTGCCATGGATAGCTTTTGCTGTGCATCCCTGAGAGACACAATTATCCACTGTCTGTGGCCATAAGGCCATGATCTCACTTACAGTTTTGTTAGAACTCACCTGCATGCTCACAGGCAAAGTTCTGCTTAAATTCTGAAGAAGTAAATTAATTTAATTAAATTACATTCTAAACAAAATTTTTCTCAATCTCTTCTTGGGTTCTACCTTATTACTTTTGTTTATGGTATAAAGAATTTTTAAAGACTTGAAAACTTCTCTTGCTGCTCTACCTCCACTTCAACAACAGGTATTAGCCATCATAATGTAACTTCAATACATCAGGATTTAATTTGAATGTAAGTAGTCAAATGAAATCTAGCAATGAAGTGATGACCCATAGTGATAAAAAAGATAATTAGAATTATCATTTTTCTGGTATGAGAAGAGCCATGCAGTGACATATATCAGATACTTGGTAATATGTCTAGGCATTTCCATTAATTTTACCTTATTTTCACTTTGAATTCAGACAAACTCAGCTATGAATGTTTCTATAGAAACTAAATGCACGTGCTACTTAACCTGTCATGTTGGATTCCTTTATAGGGTACAGTTATATTCTGTATTTCCATCACTGAGCACGGGAAAAAGAAGTGTATACACAGATGAGAAATGACCCTCAACACTCTAAAGACTATTTCTTGAACAACTCCTTGGTAGCAGTACAGGTTTTAATTAGTGCACTTTGCCACTGTTTCTCTGATCTATTTTCCACCTCTATATGATGCTTACATTTGAATTTGTGCTGTTATGGCATGAACTGGACTGAAGACCTGATCCAGATCCAAAGTAAATATGAACATTAATCATTTAGCTTGTGTATTATTAAATATTAAACCACACTCTTACATAAGTCATAAATTGGGAGTATGTGATCAAAACATGTAATGTTACAGGCATAAATTCCAGCAAGAGATAAACACATGCATATCCTCTGCCTGCCCATATATCCTCTACATCATCCTGTTATTTGTGCCTGAAGTTTGGTGAAAGTTCAGGCTGATATAGCTCATGCAGCTGGAGTAATGTCCTGGCTGAGAGAGGCAGATATGCCTTTTAATTTTCCCTCTGGATGTGATTTTTGATAACTTAAGCTTCTGAACGAGTGGTTAGCCCCAGCTCTTTCCAGAGCCTGGTTCATTTCCAGTTGAGCATATTATGTGAGGTAGGAAATTTAAGTCTTGGCAACAGCTCAGTCTTAATAGTTAGGATTTCAGTGCCTTAAGGAAAGGATGTGGCTTAAAAGATAGCTCTGGAAACAAGCATTTTTCCTTCTGAGAATAGCTCACAATATTTACTGGGGCTGAGTGCTTAAATTCTCACAAATTTGCAGCATCTGGCTTAAATCAGCTGGTTGAAGACTTGATCCAAAGACATCAGGACTTGTGGTTCCAGGGTCATAATGACTTAAATCCTGATTATGAACACGAGCAAAATCTGTCTTTCATTAAATTCTTTGTGATAGGATGGGCAAGTTGGTGGACCTAAGCAGGAAGTTCCTGTTTCACAAATAAGTCGCCCTGTGAGACTGCCCTTCTGCTGCTCTTTTTGGTGGCTCAGAAGAGCACAGTACAAAGATGGGTGTCCTCAGCCATCCTACGAGCCTTTGGAGCATCCTTGAAGCCCTTCACACTCCCATTGCATCAGAACCACCTGGTTCTGCCAGTACCCACCCAAAACAGGCATTCTGGAGGATGGAAAGCCCCTGTATTTCACCACACTTGCCTCACAACATTATTTGGAGCAAAACTATAGAGTAGGATAAACTAATAAAGATATTTTGAGGAAGGTGCTGTACTTCTAGCATGCTCATGCTGGTTGGATGGTAAGGCCAAGGCACAGCTGTCCCTGGCTATGCAAAACATTACAGATCTCTTGTCAGAAAAGACTTATTGTGATTTTTCTGACAGCCATGTCATGAAACTTTCAAATATTATTGCGTATAATTAATAGCAAATTTAGATAGTAAGATTACCATTCAGCTGCCTGAAGTGCCAAAAGTGTTATCCAAGGGAATATTTCCAGTGAAGTAAAAGCTACTGGTGAAACCTATGAACAATAAAAACTTCACTGCTTTCCTTTCAACTACTAGTCTAGGGTCATGTTATGATGTATACTTTGTGTGAAGCACAAAGAAAATTCTTTACCCCTAAAGCATACATCTCTTTTTTTTTTAACTCTCTAATCTGCTCTGGAATCTTTGCTGTGTATTTTTATTTTATTCATACATAACATTAATTTTTCAAATTTTTTTTTCAAGCTTACTGTCGAAATCACTTTTAAGATGCTTTCAACATTTAACTTCTTAGATTAAAACATCACAAAGTCTTCACAGTAATATTTTTTCTGGTTTTATGGAACTTTCCTATGCAAGGAAACTATGCAAGTTCCTATGAAAGGAACTTTTCCTTTCCTAATAAATGAGGCTTTTGTTCCGTAGCATACTTGTGTCTCAGCCAAGTCTCACTGCTCCCATTGTTCTTCAAACCAAGGATGCTTATAATGAAGAATAAAAATCCCTTTGCCCTTCCCACAAAGAAAGAGCCAAACAATCCTGGGACACAGCTCACCTCCTATATCCAAAAGAGATATTACATGACTAGAGGACTAAAAATTTAGGATGAATACATCAGAGAGGAGTCATGATTTTAAATCAAGCTAGTAACTTCCCTTTAGTGTTCCTTATGTACTACCATAGTATCCATGCAACCCTGGGCAGCCAGAAATGTGCAGTTAGGGAACCCCCACATCCCGGGACGTCACTGCCCACTCAATATGCTTATTCCCTCACAGACTCCTGCCAGCCAGGAGCTGCTGTGCTGTAGGTCTACCCTAAAGGCTTCTATGGGATCAGAGCTAAGTTAAACATTAGTTTAGAGCAGCCCTGTATTTTTGCCATTTCCACTGAGGCAGATGTAGGGGTTTAGGACCAAGGAATGGGAGCTCCCTTGCTGCTGCTTATTTAGCTGTACCCAGCACAGGCCAGACACTTTAGGTAAATGCTGAAGAACACAAGGCAAACTTCTGAGTTCAAGTCAAACAAACCTCTCTAAATTATTTTCCTTATAGTTTACTCTTTACTCATACCAGTGCTCGTAGTACTTTCCAGTGTTTCTGTAAAACTATCTTAGGAGAGCAAAGGATTGACCAGAGGGGAAGAGGAAAGCAAATTACTTAAAAGACAGAGATCAAATCTTAAGATTTTTTCCCTCACACTGCCAGATGCAGCGATAAGTAATCATTTGCTATCTATGCAACAAAATAAGGAAAAAAAAATGCTTTCAAAGTGGAACAGATTTGGTTTGTAAGCTATAATAGGCCTATTTATTTTGTTGACCCTGATACCCCAAGATACTCCTGTTATGCCAACCAGCTGAAATAAGCTGCAGAAAAATGCTAAAACAGAATTTAGGTGCAATTAGTCAATTACCTTTAAGCATAACTGGCTTAACTGAAAAAACCGGACAGCTACACCATATGTGGTCACCCTGAGATTGCAGGAATTTTAGCAAAATGCATCCATTGGCAGGAAATATTAAAAATTAAATTTTCCCTTCTTACTGTGTTTGTTACATATATCTTATATAGATCTATCCATGAATACCACTGATGTATATCTATATTTATATATCTATATCATCTATATCAATATCTCTATCTATATATGTCTATGTAATCTAATCTATATCTACCTATACCATATATCTATATATCTATGTCTAATCTATATATGTGTATCTGTATGTATATCTGTATGTGTATCTATATCTATGTCTATATCTATCATCTATATCTATATCTCTATCTATATTTATATCTCTATCTATCTATATCATCATCTATATCTATAATCTATATCTATACCTATCTATACCATTTATATCTATATCATCCATCACCTATCTATATAATCTATATCATCTATATCTGCATCTATATCTCTATCTATAGATAGATACCTATATCTAATCTATATCATCTATCTCCCATATTTCTATAGTATGGAGAAATTACATATATTTGTGTTAGAATTTGCTATTAGCTTTGACACATTGTGACATACTGCATAAATGAGATACATACAAGAACTTAGTATATAAACAATATGATCAGAAAATGAATAATACATAAACTTGAGGTTTCATTAGTAGTAGGGATTCGTGTGTCTTCTGTATGGATGAAATACTTACCAATGTGGATTTTCTTAGCCCACATCCACAGGATGGTTAAGTGACTGAAGGGAAAAAGTATAGAAGTGCAATAGAGCGTGCACTTCTGTGGCAGTACGATGTGGAAACTAAAATGTTGAAAGCTTTCCCTTTTCAAATATCTTTTATACTTGCCATTGCACTTTCAATAAAGCTAAAAAGGATCTATAATTATTGGAAATACTAATTTGAATTAATTTTAGCTATGAATGAATGGCACAAAGACCTTTCCTTTCCTCTTCTGTAGGTCACAAAATGAAGAGTAGACTATGGCATTTAAACCGAGTCAAAATAGGAGTGCTAATTTTAACCTTGAGAGGTGAAATAATGATCCTGCTATAAGAAAACTACAGGGTTGTTCTAGTTTCCCCATGGGCCTGGGTATCTCAGCAAACAGTCAAGTGGAAGAATGGCTGGAGGGGGATGTCAGCACCACAGGAGTCAACCAGGGAAGGGAGCCTGAGCTACCCCCACCCATGGCAAGGCACAAGCCACGAAAGAGTAACAGAGCTGAGACCAGGCCATACCAACAGGGACCCACAGGACACCCCCACCCAGGATCCCTTACACCAGGTATGGATGGAGCTGTGCTTGTTTTAATAGCAGCCTTGAAAAACTGTTTGTCTTGGTAGCAGTGTTTGTATAAAGGCTTCTTTTATACTGTAACTTACACTTGCATAGAAAGTGTAAGTCAGAAAAGTCTCCAGAAAAGATACATGAGGTGGAAATAGCCAAATATTTTGAAGCATCCCACAGGGTTTATGGGCTTTCTGTGTGCATTAACAGTCATAGGAGCATGAAATAGCAAGCACCTTAAGCATTTCAAATAAGATATCCTTGCCACTGATTGAAAAAAATCACACAAACTCATCCAGAGATTTCGGCATCTGAAAGAAATCTGCTGATTATCAAGAGATCAATGACTCAGATATCTCCTTAATATTGCTAGATGACCTTTCAAGGTTTACTGAAATTCCAATTACCAGAAGTCATTCAAGCACTCTTTAGTAATAATTTTACCCTCTGCTACCTAGTAGATGGTACTGAGCAGGAAATTGGAGGGAAAATATAAATCTACATTATATTCTAATGACTTAAAATTTAGTGAGCAATCCAAGGAAAAAATTATTATTTCCAGATGATTGCCCCTGAACATCATGAATAAAGATAAATATTAAGTATCTTCATTGATGCACAAGAAATAGAAACACAGTGAAAAATAATCACCTATTCTATGTCTTAATAACCATGTGGGTTCAGGTCTCATTATCATAGTTTGAGAAGGTATAGGATTTTGCTTCCTCCTCAGTCATTATGGCCTCATTCCAACATTTTAATGTTTAAATGAATCTTTATCTTTCTGTTCAAGAGATCCAGCTAGTTAATGGTTGAACAGCAATTCTAATAAATGTGTTGAACGAAGTAGATGATCATCATCATAATTTAAAATAATTCCATAAATGCTTTATCACTATTGTAATATTGTAGTTTTAGAGTGTTTTGGTGAAGCTTGCTCTTCCATAGTTACCCTGGCCTCAAAACAAGAAGCTCATTAGTAAAATTGCTTAAGTATTTTATTTGGCAGCTAACATATGCAATCTAAAAGTGGTCATCATTGACTCATTACAATAACAAATATGATAGGATAAATCAGATGAGACAGGGAGATTTATGGGGTCAATATGTGTGGATGAAAGACCATGGGATGAGTCCAAATTAATTAGCTGCTACAGGTCTGTGGAAAGACAGAAAATCTTGGATGGCAAGTGTTGCAACCAGGCAGTAAGGTCCATTTGGAGAGCTACAGAGGTTTTCAGAATGGTAAATCAAAATTTTAGCAGTAATCTCATGGTTGTGAGCTCGTGGGGATAGTAGATACAAGACAGATAAACTCATCAGGTAATGGGATCAGCCTAGACTGTATACTTTCTGCTGTACAGACTACCCCCACCTGCATTGACTAACAAGAGCAGTCTCTCACCTGTTCCTCAGCCATACTACAGAGAAAAAAGAATAACTGGAGGCCAGAATTTGAACCTTGACCAGGATCTCTTCGGTCTGCAAACTACAACATCCTATCTAATTATCTCACAAGTGCATCTGTGCTGACACAAGTTGTTTCAGCACACACTTGGGAAATTTACATCAACAGTTCTGAGTGGCATTTACATTTTCACAATGTCACTTAGAGAGGTGATATGAAATATATAAGATACCACTGATATATAAAAATATCAGAATGTCTTTTAGGGGGTTCTTAAAAACCAGGGATGTTTATTCTGTGCTGTTCATGAGCTCAGTGACAAATAGCTCATACCAAAATTTCCCGAATATGCTATTTCCTTTATCAGGTTTTCCCAGTTTACAAAAAAACATAACTAGTGAAGCACAAAATTTAAAATTGGGTACCCATCAATAGTTTCTTGAGCATGAGAAGTGGGAGTACTCAGTAAGTGCCCCTGCTCTTGCACAGTCAGGCACGTCAAGGCAGGCAGCACATCATCTGCTTGGGAGCATGTGGGCCACCAACTCTTGTGATGGCATTTACTGAAGGTCAGCTATTTCAATGTGCTGGAGCTGCTGCTGACTTCTACCTTGGCAGTCAAAAGACAACTCAGGCCTTTCTGTGCTCCTCTGTGATTATTGCACAAAAACTAGATGTTGTCCCCTTTTCTACTTGTCTCTCTTCTCTATGTAGAAAGAAAGATTTTTGCTTTCGTTATCACCAGGGCCTGTGACATTTTTGCCCATCACAATCTCTTTAGAAAGTTGTGTCATGTTTAGGTAATAAATAAGAACATTTCTCAGTTTTCTTTTATGTCAACAAGTGCTCAGTGGAACTCTTAATAGGTGGCAGAGGTGCTGCTGGCAAGTCTTATTATAAATTTTTGACAGAAAAGAGAAAAAGGAAAAGTTGAGACGCAGTGTCACATACTCATTCTCAGTAGCAGTTCGGGCAATCACAATCAGCTTTCCCCATATTATTGGAAAGGCAGGTTTGGTTTGTTTTTTCCCCAGCTGATTGGCATGCTGTGCTGGGACTGTGTGCACACAGAGCTGTCTGCATAATTTTCTCTGAGAGAATACACCCCCAAACCTCACAAGACTTTTGAATCAACAAATCTAGAGATTTTTCACAAGTCACTCTGGAATAACTAACTTCTTAAACAGAGAAAAGCAAACCAACCACTGTTAAACAGATGAAAATGACAAGATTTGTTGCAGAGAAAATTCCCTTCCTTCAGAGGCACTGGCAGTTCAGAGAAATCTGTGCAGTTCCCTCTGGACCCCTCGAGATCTCTCCTTTCCATCTTGGCTGGCACTTGACAATGCAACTGCTCCACATCTTGCTGGGAACTCTTCCTGGCCTGTGACCAAATGTCTGAGCAGTGGCTCAGGGGATGTCTTGCTCTCTGCCTGCCCTACCCAGCAGCCAGAGAAAACACTGAGAGCAAACGTGATCTTTTCCCCAGCACAAATGTAATCCTTTGGCTTTGTATCACTTTGTATTTGCCAGAGGCTCCAGAAAATGTATTAAAAAATAAAACAAATCTTACCCACATTTGTATCCAATCTGTAAATCGTGTAATTGCATTTAAAAACAAGCAAGAATTAAATTCCTTGGCAGGTTTTCTTTCTTGGTTAAACCTCTCTTAGCTACAAGGATAAATGTTTCTTACTTAGCTAATAATGCTTACTTAGCTAATATTGACCTCCTTCAAAGGCATGAAATTTATTTATGTCAGTGCCTAAAGACTAAAGTTTTATTTCCCATTTGAATAAATGGTTTTAGCAAGTACAGTGGTAGACAAATCATTGTATATTTTGGTCCTTCTGGGCATCATTTTATCTTGCATTTTATGCTACAGCATGAACAACTTCTGGTACTGATTTAGTTGATTCTGAGTTTGAACAGCACACAGCTTTCTCCCCCAGGTCTCTTTTCCTTCTCATTTTACATTCTCTCACATGTCCAAACTGCAGAGCCACTATCTGTCCCTATAAACATCAGACTGGATGAAGCAAATTCCCTGGCTTGCCAGATTTAATTACTTTGTCAAAGGCAAATTCTGGATCTTTCTGAATGTTCTGCTTCAAATCCTGTAATAATGTATTCCCTTACTCAGAAACTCTCCTCAAATATTCTTTTGGTACTCTGTCAATATCAATAAGAATGCATCTAAAAAGTTTGTTTGGCTTTGTTTTTATTCTTTTTCCCGAACTAAAAAATAATTGCAACATTTGACTCATATAGTTTTGTCAAAGTTCCCTATTCACATAACAGCTCAATGACCTATAAATTCTGCCCATTATAAAGGGAGTTTTAGACTGATGACTGGAATCAAAGTTATCAGATTGCTAGACTATAGGAAAATTGTTTCATGAAAATTTCCTTTTAACATCTTACTCTGCTGTTATGTAACAATTTCTGTCTTCTCTTAAGATGAATCAAGTTATAAAGAGCCATTTTGTTGGACAAAAGTTATGGTCAATTTTAACTCCCTTAATTTATGATTGCCTCTTGGTTAAAGATTTCTGGGTACGAGGTCCAGAATTCATTAAAGAAGTTATAAATGCTGACCTTGATCTGCCCTTGCCTCTGGTGGTTCTCATATCTTCTTCCCTGACCAAGGGCAATGATATTAATGTTGAAAATGTATTAAAATATGCTTCCACAAAGATTCTTGCTAATTGGCCAGATTTTTCCAAGATCAATAGCAAGCACACTGGGCTGAACTCTAAGTGTTTTACCTATGAATGATAAAAAATTCTAGCAACCAAAACTGATAGATTATTGAGATGTGGTCCCAGGATCCCAGAATATTTTTCTTAATTGCTAGTTTATCCTGCCCAAAACTTGAACCCATATTTCATATCTCCTACTGTATCCTACTGTGGCACAATATTATAGCCTCTGTGATTAGCTCATATTTTGTTCAAAGGTTGTTTTATTTGGTCTTCTGGCTTGTTTTGATGTCTCCTTCAATCTGTGGAAGCCTCACATATAAAATGAATCAAGGCAAGCAAGAGAGGAAATATATGAATGTAGATCCTCTGCCTATGTATTCCATCCTTTGTTTCACATAGTACACTTTCACACTTTCTTCCTTTCTGAAAAATATGGTTCTGTAAACAAAAAAGAAGGTAATTTTGTTTCGAGCTAGTTTTCTCTTTTCACTGTAAAAGCAGCTTTGCTCTGGTCTTTCAGTCCTCCACTTCAGCCACCAGTAGGAGAACAGCAACATTTCACCCAGGAAAGTCAAACCTGAAAATGTATCTTTGCTTGGAGGGAACATCCAGAATAGGATTGTTCTCAACTAACATAAAACTTCTAAAGATGTCCAGACCTATGCAATTGCTTTAAGCTCCCTGCCTCATCAACAGAAAAAAACCATTCGTGTCCAAATAGTGAGTCATCCTATCTATTTTAGGCATCTTAGACAGACTCTGGAGATGCTTATTTTTCTTAAGAGAGATTTCTTAGTTCTGTGAGAAAAAAAGTCTAGCAAGGCCATCAGGAGTTAAATTTTTAATTGTTATGAATGAGATTACATAAAATAAGATAAAATTGTATGAAATTCAATCAGATTATTAAAAGTATTTCTTTGGATAACATTGAAAGACCACTTGATCTGGTAAGAAGAGGACACAGAAATACTGCCAGTGTTGAGATTGTCTTCTGATTTTTAACTCCATATTTGGTATTTGATGCAGTATGAAACCTGTGGCATTTCTAACAATTTATCATAATTGTGTCACAGGAAATGATTATTCCTATGAAAAACAAATGATCCTTTAAAAATACTTCTGCAAAATGAATTCATGCTTTTCTTTAAACTAGAAGTGTTTTGTTGAATTGGAAAGCACACACTGCAAATACTTCCTGATTCATTTGTGAGGAGAACTTGTGTTGTTCTTTAAGGAGCATCATCTTTCTCACCTTCTGTTCTGAAATATGAGGACATAGAGAAGTGGGAATAGAAGTGAAAATGCCTGGTAAAAAAAAAGAAAAGAAAAAAAAAGGCTGTCTATTCAGCTGCTCCCGAGGGATGCACTTTGGGAGAAGAGCAGAACCTGGTGGGAAGTGGTTTGGTGCTGGGCAGGGCTGAGTCCACTCTGAGCCAGCCTGAGCTGCAGGAGGAGTTCATGAACCTGCAAGCTTATGAGAAGGCAAGAAGAAAAAACCCCACAATGCAAAACAAAACAGAAACAGTCCGTATCCCACCTGTGTCTAGTGACCCAAAGAGGAATGTGCTATTTCAGGCAGTCATGGAAGCCATGGAATGCCACTGGGCTAACATAAGGCAAAAGGAACAGAGAGTAGAGATTTGTTTTGAAATTTTTATTTTCAGTCTTTTTAGCAGGAAGACATAGCTCTCTCCATTTCAAAAGTGACATTCTTTTCTAGAATAATTACACTAGAAAACTGGTACTTCAAGAGACTGAAAACAATTGCTGGTTTCAAAGAGTTCCATTAAAGGGAAAAATAGAGTACAGTAAGTTAGGGATTTACCAAAAAGAGGAAAACATTCTTTAAAATCTTCAGCTATAATCACATGAACTTAATTTGTTTGTAGTAACAAGAAGCCTGGTCCTTATAAGTCCTCATATAAAGGACATATATAAATGCTTGTTTAAGGTATTTCAACATATCAGTTGGATGAATTAGAGCATTTGTGTCTTCTCTGGGAAGAAACTTACTGAATGTTTCTGAATATTGTCATGGTATGAATAAACCAAGCAATAGGCTTCTCTTAATTTAAAAGGTTCTATATAGCATTCCAGTCAAATACTTAATGCACATCTTTGCAGTTCCCTTACCAAGGGATAGTCTTCTTCCTTGTTCTATGTTTTTTAATAAAGACCTAGGTTTGAGAAAAAGGCAGTGAAGTCTCCTTAAATTACACATTGCTTTGATCTCAGATAACCCTAAAGCTCGTATGCACACAGCAACTCAAGTTTGCATACATAAAAATGAACTCTCTTTGGTGTATCAAAGATAGAAATAATTTTACTTCAGGTTATTTGCTTTCTGCCTTTAATATTAAGCCTGTTCTGAGATAGACTTCAGTTTACTTTAATTGCTCTCTTTCTGCTAATTTTATTTTAATTTTTAATATTGAAGTGATTCAGCAGAGTAAGGTAGAAGCACTCTTCTTTTCTTGAAAGGTTTTGCAAAGAAATAATGGGCAGAAACTGTCTGTGACCATATTTCATGAAGGCTGGAAGACACCTTGGAAAAGGTTGCCAGTGCCAAAAAAATCGCAGGTGAAGTTTTCAGTTGAAAACTGCTGAAAAAAAATATCCTGACATTCCAAATTACCTATATAGAAAAATCTAAACACATGAACAATGGCATTTTAGTTTAGTTTAGGAAGAATAATTCACACTGAAGAATAAAGTCACTGACTTTTCAACTGCATTTTCAGTGACCAATTATAAAATCACAGAAAAAAAGATGAAAAAATGGACAGAGAAGGTCACCTATTTTACCTTCAGGTTGCATCAACTATACCTAACCAGTCCTGACAGATGTTTCTCTAACTTGTCCTTAAAGTCCTCCAGTGATAGAAAGGCTACAGGCTTCCAAAGCAGTCTCATACACACCAATTTATTATGATAGATAACAAAACCATTTAATCAGAGATTACTTTTAATGCTCTAAAGGAAAACATGTATATAGTTTTGAAACTGCCTGAATATCATCCAGGCTGGCTTGAGAGAATCACAAGAAGATGTATAATTGCAGTTCATTCATGGTCAAGGCCAGGACTCAAAGAAGCACATCCATTTGCTCGAAAGGATGATGTATCTATTGCTGAATGAAACTGCAATACAGAATTAAAATTTACTGGCAAAGGTACAGCATTAAATCCATGCAGCACCTGGTAAGTACACATGCACATGTAGCCTCACCAAATGTCACGTACCCTAGTTCTCATTTATTGAGTGGGAGGAGACAAAGAGAAGACACAGAGCACAGCCCAGAAATGTGGAATAGCTGATTAAAAACTCTCACCACTGTTTACTTAATATTTTCATCTACAGACAGAATAGATAAGGTAGCGCAATATTTTATAATCTTGATTGTGTTAAGGATTTGGGGGAAAATATAGAAGGTTTCTTTTTTTCTTGGTGGTTTTTGTCTCTATTTTTATTTTATCAAGGTCAATCCACAGACAATCACATGGGAATCTTACATTGAGAGTCAGATGAAGAAAAAATCTGAAACATATAAAAATTTAAAAAACAACCAAAGGATTAGTTGATATCCAAATGTCTCTGAACTGGGTAATAGGTTGGCTATTGAATAACTGCACTGTAAAATCAATACATTACTGGTATTTTTCAGTTCCTCCAGGTCTCCCAGTAGGAGCAGAAAACTGTCTGACCTGTGCATTGTATTCCCTTGGAGACAAGAAAGTTTTAGAATCATTAATGCATCTCTTGTATCATACATTTTGCATCTGTTGTGAACAATTCACCGTCGACCACACCCTTTAGAAATTGTTGGTGAGGGAAATTGTTGGCTCAAGGGCAAAGCAAGGGTTGCAGAGAATAGCAATAGTTAGTCCTTCTGATATATTAGGAGAAAATATTGAGGTGGATGTATTAACACAAAATGGTCTATTTACACTGACTATACACTGCCTGTAAAGGGGCCATAATTCTACAAAAGAGGAGTAAAAGATTTTACAGATTACCTGGAAGACAAGATAGAAGATGCTGGAGTAATTTGGGAGGAAAAGAGATTGTTAAACAAAGGTAAAAATGAAACTAAGGGATATATGGGCATTTTCTGTGAATAGGACAGTAGTTTAGTTGTCAATAGGACAATTAACCAAGGGAAGTTTAGGCTGCAAATTACAAAATAGCAGGGTGAGTTAGGTAACACTGGAAAATGACTTCTAGGTAGACAAAGGCTGGGGAAACCGTGTCTCCATGTGGTTTTTTAAAGACCCTGTTAAAATAAACCTCGGTGCGGATTCATTTAGGAACAGCTGATCTTGTCTTGGAGCGAGAGACCAGATCAAGACACCTGCAGCTCTGTACTAAATGGAGCCGATTTTTAAGGGTTCAAAACATTTTCTTGCTCTTGTATAAGTGACACAGTACAGAATTTGTCAGAAAAGCTAAATGAAATACAAGAAAGATTTTCCTCCATTGCTTCAGCAGTCTGGAGCTAATGGGCTCCTCCATTACAGCTTGGTTGCAGATCCATTATTGCTTTATAAACTTGCTTGTAGGTTTGCCTCAAATGCAGAATATGGTGAAACTGTACCAGTGAAGTCCTAGCCAAGCAACAGACAATGAAATCAGGAGCAAGCCACTACAGACAAAGCAGATACTTTTGAACTGAGAGAGCAATCTCTCTGAGTGTGGTCTGTTAAAAGGCTAAATAGTTGTGTTGAATACATTCACTGTAAAATCCTTCTAAAAAATGTTTTGTGAAATGCCTGTGATAAACTATTTCTTGGTCTGGACATAAATGGATAAACTATTTCTTTGTCTTGACACAACCTGGGATGAGCCACTCTATGTCTATGGAAATCCAAGTCAGTGGGACTGGCATGGTTCATTCATTTCAGTATGTCCATTGGAGTCCCTTTGCCACTTCACAAGGACAAAGGCAAGCTGAACTCCACTGTAAGGGATTTACTTTGCTTCTGTAAAATTTTCAGTGGGGCAGTGAACCAAGTGAATGCAGTAATCCATCTACAGCTCGAGTATATTGCACAAACAGGCAGGCTAGTAAGTCTCAGACCAGGTGGAGCAAGCCAGTGTTGATACACCCACCATACACTGAATACTGCAAGCACTCTGCAACACAACTGACTAATCCTCCATGAGAATGTGCAGAACTGATCACAGATTATGGATAGAGGAATTATTTATTTTTGTAAACCTCATGGTAATACAGGGTTTTATTTTAAGCCCTTATTTTTTATTTGTAGGATTTGAGTGATAGGTGACTTTGTTTGTGTATGATATGCTATTAGCGGCTTACTGAAAATATTTCTGGAAATGGGGAGAGGGTCAGGCATGTAGATTTTCTCCTTGCAGGGCAGAATAGTCCCACTGCAGCTTCCAGAGAATGTGGGAGGCAGAAATGGACAGTTATTCTCATAGTCGTCTGAAGTGACCACAGGATCAACAAACTTGCTGCTGCTACCACAGCTATGTCCTGAAGAAAACACTAAGCAGGCTCAAAAAAAAAAAAAAAA
>VXBI01010702.1:164035-193138 GCA_013397375.1 Toxostoma redivivum
AAAAAATGGATTGTGTATCATGTTTTTTCTATGTGGAGGATTTTCTTCACAGCAGAATGCTGCACCTGCCAGGAGACTGATGTTCCCTGCATGGCACTTTGGGAAAGTTAAAACACACAACACACCTGTTTCCACTCCCACTTAGTTTGAATAATCATAGAGCAGGAGAGAACAGTACACCATGACCCTCTAAAATTGAAGGCAATCAGTAATCTGTATGCTTTTCTCAGTCTATGAACATATCTGTGTTACCATGTGTTTAAGCAGCATGACTCTTTCCTTACATCTGTGCATTTAATTTCAATTCATTAGAAAAAGTGCTAATCCTGGCTGGATTATGCATGGATTAAATACATAGTACAGCCTCCAGTAAGAAGGTTGATGTTTTCCAATGCCACATTTCACCACCTAATAACTGAACATTCCCTGTGGGTTGTACGTGTCACCAGGAATGGGTCATACTTGCAAGGTCAAAGCACATAGTAAGATTTAAGAACGATTAAGACTGATTTAATTTTAGAAATGGGGGGAAAAAAGCATAATATTTTGATTTTTTTTCCCTTATAAGAGCAAATATCAATCCAGAGACAAACCAAAAATCAACCAATTCCCAGAAATGTTACTAAAAGCATAATGAATGTACTTGAAAAAATATAATAAACTAAGGAATAAGTGTCCAGTGAGCAAAAAAGTAATGTTTCCCTACCTGCATAACTATTTTAGGAGAATTTTTCTATTTAATGATCTTAGCCTATTTCTATTTCTAGTTTTGCAAGTACTGCTTTTTAGGAGTCTTACAGCGTTTGATACTTTACAGTGGTGTGTGCTGTCCCAGATGTGTCGTTCTACATGCTAAAATATATTTGCAGTGTTGCAGGTTTTGTTCTGCTGACTCTTAGTACAATATCAAAGGCAGGTGCATGCAGGATTTGGATAAAAGATTGTTAACTACCCCATGGCCTTATAATTTTTTTTTTTTTTGCAACATACAAACAATTTTAATACTGCAAAGGCTGCAGGGATGAAAAATCCGAAGGCTCAATACTGCAGTTGTTTTAATAAAAATCAGGGGAGTCACTTGTTAAAAAAAATTCTAATATTTTGTTAATCTTATGGATGAACCAGATGCTCAGGAAGAGACTATTTGGGTGGCAGATTTGAGAGCTGGATTGTATTGTGAAAGCTGCCACATGTCTCTGGAGGTTTTTTATTAATGCCCATCACTGCAGGGGATGGGGAGGATACATGACTTGTAAAATCTTACAGGAAAATAGAAGTAATTACAAAGCCAGACCTAGTCCTCAATACTGTTACTATTTTAGCTCATCTTTCGTGAGCCAGATCATCTGATATGTAAAAAAATGTGGGTTTAGCCTGAATCTCTTCAAGCACTAGCACTAAAATTGTTCCTGTTTCTGAGCAACTTCCGGACAAGAGCCACTAGTTACTAAATTATTAATTTTCGTTCTACTTTAAGCAAGAAATCCCAAGTGTGGCTAAATCAAAGTTATGGGGACATCTTCAGAGAAGTTGAAGATCAGCTGAGCTGTTCATGTCTTCAAAATAGACAGTTTGTACGACTTTTAGAAAAGTATTTGGCAATACTAAAACCTGAAGACACAGAATAGGTTTTTGTTGTAGGTATTTAGACATCATTCTTCTACAAAGTTCCTGGTCATTAAAAAAATCTCATCTCTGTAACAATGAGAACAAAATTAAGAAATCTTTACTGGTTATATCAACCTTTGTATTAACTTTCCTTTTCCCTCCTTTCCGCTCTCCCCGACACATGCTTGGCTCCAATTCATCCTAATTCTCTTACATGATAAATTCCTAAAGCTTCTCGAGGCTGTTGGCAGGGAGAGATGTAATAAAAACAACAGGGGGGAGAGGGCATTAGTGCTTATAATAACACTGACATGAAATGACTTCCACCAGAGCTGTAAACATGTTCCCAAGGAGGGGTTCACCAGGCTGCTTCCCTCTGCCCACAGTTCAGCTCCACAGTGGGACAGAGAGTGAGAGCAAACGGGGGGAAACAAACACAAACCCAGTAAACAGAGCACTGACAGGGAAAAAGCCATGACCCCTTAGCCTGCCCCTGTGCTGATTTAGCTAGCAATCAAGGTCTGTGGGCACACATTCATCCCACCTTGGTGTGAAATCCCTCCTGCACTGATGAGCCCAGGAGCTGGCAGGTTCTGCTGTGTTTATCTGGGACTTGTGTGCTCCTGGAGACTGCAGGTCCCTGGCACAGGCTCACAGCACCCACCCTGCAGTGCTGGACTCTGCAGCTTCTGGCTGCCTTGCCTGTGTGCACCAAAAAATAAGGGAAACACAGGTTCTACTGCAACAAGCAGTTTGCCCAGTCCTATGCTCTTCAATGAAGGGATATGCACAAACGCTAATAATTATCTTGCCGGAATAGGTACAAAGGTAAATTACCCTCAAAATAGTGAAAAAAATTTGCAGCCCTCCCAAAAAACCCAACCTGGAAAACCCTAAACACAACCAACTAAATAAATAAACAAATAAACACCACCAAAAAATGACTAAAAAATAAATCTTTGGAAGTAAAGAACCTGTAAAGATTTAGAAATAAAGACACACACATGAAATGTGATAGAAATAAAATATTGCTTAATTAAAGTATAAACCCACATTTTTTCAATGCTTATAAGTTTTGTAATCTTTTAACTACATTTAACACTAGGTACACAGACATATAAAATATTCTTTGTGTTACTAAAACCATCAAATCATTAAATGCAAATTATATTTTTAGATTGTATTAGGATAGGAGCTTTTGGTTTCTTCTGTATATTCCTGAGAAGGAGTAGACATTTCAACAGGCAGGACAATCCTAACAATGAATACAACCCTTCTATTTTCCTGACTTCGTTGTACATAATTTTGTTGTAGTTTAACTGACAGACAAGGATGTGAACAAAAGAAAAAATATCTCACACACTGAAGAAAATGTATCTTTAATTTCTGTCAGAGTGATAGATTGCATTGTCCTATATATGTTGTATGTAAAGAATACACACAAGAAAAGCACAGAGCTTGCAAAACAATAGTTTATGTTCAGTAAAAGGCAGTTCTGAGAAGAAAAACACTATTAATGGCAAAGACTCCAAGATGGATTGTGGAAGCACAGTTTCCCCATTTCCTGATCTTCTTTCACTTCTCTTAGAAGAAGAGTAAGTTAACTATAAATAATACTGCAAAATATCTATACCAATTTATATCCAATTAATAATTTAAATTTTAGTGAATAGTTTGAAATAAAGTCAGTAGTATTTTCTTGACTTGAAATTTTCCTGAAAAGTACTAATCCTTTGGGGTTTTTTAGGACCGTATATCAACCACCAGATGTTCAGAGATGGAATTGAAAATTCAGGTGTCTTTTTCCTCTGGAAAAAATATCTGAATTGCATTCTTAAACTGACTCTAAAGAACTGTAATTTGGTTTTATAAATGTTGAAGCCACTGTAAGAGTTTGTTATAGTAAACCATTGTGAAAATATATGTGTTGGTCAAGCATAATGTCCCATTTGTGATTCCTTGTTAATTACTCCTGAAAACTTTATTGTCCTGCCTGTGCCCAGCAGTCGTTTGCATGGTTATCTGCTCCATCACCATCCCTAGGAATCAAGGTGAGACTGGGGCCCCTGAAGTTCCCAGGATCCTCCTTCTTTCCCTTTGCAAGGTAGGAGTGACATTTGCTAGTCCTCCTTTAATTATTCCAATTAATCTTGTTGTCATCAACTGTGAACAGTTTCATGACATGACATATTACTGTATAAGAAAATACAGATGATGACCTTTTTTAATAGTCCCAGGACAAATGTCTCAATTAGAATTATTTGGATGCTGTCCTGCTTAAAGTATACAATTCTCACTCAATTCAAAATCATGTAAACAAAAAAGTTGTATTCCTAAGATTGCATCTGAGGAATAAAATATATGTAAGTGTAGATCTTTGACTTCTTGTGTGGACATTACTTCCTCACTCAACTTGAAAACTGTGTTAGGACCCGCAGTGGTCCTTTTAATTTCATGTGGCCTGAAAACAGGCACCAACTTTCAGAGAGTTAAAGCTATGTTAGATGGCCTTGATCACATCACTTCTACTGGTAGTAAGTCAGTAAAAATTCTGGAAAAAGACACAAGGAAAATTCAAGGAAATTCAAAAGTAACTTCATCATTTAAAAAAAAAAAAAAAGAAAAAATGTTGCTTTGTTAACTATTTTCTAGTAAATACTTGCCATCTAACCTTGTTATGCTTTTTTTTTTTTGTTTCTCTGGTATGATGATGGAAGATTATATAAGTATGATGAGGAAATAGATTTCATGAAAAACTTGCACAGTCTTATACATACATACTAAGAAGTGCAAATGCCAAGTTTCTGCGGGTGCATAATGAACAGAAATTTCTATAGAATTCAAATTTTTGTAGAATAGATGTTTTTATAAAACATCAGGAAGAACTGAATAAAATGAGTCATAAATACTATCAGTAGGAACATTGTGTTTATATATCACAATATGTTCTTTACTGAACAAATTGCTCTATCATGATGGTGGAAAAATTTTGAAGAAAAATAGCTTCAGATATGTGAGAGAGGAAAGCTGATATATGTTTATGCAGGAATGATAAGACAAATATTGAGGCTGCAGAAAATAGATGGGATTTAGAACATGTTATGTAAGAATCAACACCATAAAGCATCATATAAGTGCTAATTTTTCCTCAAGACTTAGAACATGCTCCTGGAAGATAAATGGCTTCTGCTGACATGCATAAGGGGAGCAAGAGACACCGAGCCTGTCAAATCTCTTCTTCATTTTCAAAAGAACATGTCCTTGAAGAATTTAGAGATTTATTACCAACACACCAGCCCAGGTTTCCCAAAAATTTTGGGAAGTGGAGACTGATGAACTAAGCATGGCAAACTCATGAGATAGCCATACACTTGCTATTCACACAGTGAAAAGAAACAACCAAACCAGCCAGTAACAGAAATGAAAGGTGTCTTTCTTCTACCCTGCAGTTTGCTTTATCTTGGTGACTAGCTAAATGAGGACTATTGAAAGAAATGCTTTCACCTAGAGGCACTTAACAAAATAGCAACTGAAGAGAAACAAATTCTGTACCTGAACTGGAAATAAATCTTACAGAAAATGTTGAGTTTTATAGTTTCAGGGGTCTCAAATGTAAACAATGTGATAACACACAGCAATGAAACTTTAACACTGCATATTTAGAGTTACTAAAACCTTCTATAGAAAGCCTGTTCATGCAGCACATACAGCACCTGACCAAAACACATAAAGGCAGGATGTATAAATCCAGCAAATCACATGATCAGGAAATTACCAAGGACTAGTCATAAAAAGATGAAAAATAAAAGAAAAAAAAACAAAAAGACAACAAAACAAACAGTGAAGATGCACTTCATTCATCATTGAAGTCAGTAAATTGTCATGAATAAAACGTGAATAAAATATGTGTTGGTCAGGTATGTGATAAAACACAGACCTCAGGCCTTGATCAGAGAGTATTGTCTTACATAGCCAAGGAGGGTAAAATCTTTGAATGCCTGATGAAATAATTATTTTCCATTAATATGCTTAATTGAAGCTTCTGAATCAGAAAAAAATGTCTGGTTTTTTGAAAACTGTTATTTTGAATCTAGGATTTCCAGCATCATTATAACAAAATGTATTGACACAAAAAATGGGATATGAAAAATTTAAAAGTAAAAAACCATCTAAGTACTGAAGAATCTGGCATCCACTAAGAGACACTCTAGCAAATATAGATGGCAATGGTTGATTTGAGATCATAAAAAAAAAAAACCACAGGGATAAAATTTAATTAACTGGCAATGATTTAATCAGAAAAAAAAAGAATGTGTTAAAAATAATTTTGACTTCTGAGCTGTGACTGAAGAAGATGCAGGTAGGTGCCCTAGGGGATTACAGGAGGTGTGCAGGTCCTACACAGAATTGGATGGTATTTCCAGCAGCCCTGGTATTAAACCATGAACCATCAGCTATTAAGCAGGCACCTACTATACTCTGCTCCTTCACCTACCTTATGAATGAAGGAATTCCTGCTGATGGAAAAACCCATATCTAATATGAACTGTGACAAAACAGCTGGGCTGTGTGTCTAATTCAGTCTCAACCCCTGGAAGGTCTGCAGTGTGGTTGCACACTTTGGACATGTGAAGATTCTATACTCCCTTTGCACTGAAATTTCAATACAGGTTGTGCTCAATTCCACCTACTTGGAAAATTTCCTGTCCAACAGGCTGTGAGAAAAACACATTGAAACATTTTTACCTGGAAGTGTAAAAAAAGCCTCCTTATGCATTATTCTGGTGATAAAGGTTTGCAGGACATCTGTGTCACATCACCCAGTTTAAGCGGGTATTTGAGGTTCAGTCCTTCAAATCCCAGATGATTATTTATTCATTTATCTGGCAAAAATCCCTAGCTCCCAGCCAGAAATGAAGGCCTGGTTTTGTTTAGACACCAGATGAGATTCTCAGCCCTGAATCCTCAATGAAGGAAATTGCTTCCCTCTGGCCCAGAAAGAGGTATGTGGCTCAGCATTGCTTCCTCCAAGGACAGCTTTGGCTCTCTTGGCTCTCACTTCTTGAAATTTTACTTCTGATTCAGGCCTTCCCCTGCTCAGTCACAAGCCCTTTTGTGGGAACCTAACTCATCACGTGTTATATCAGGGAGCCCTGTCAAGGTGAATACTGTGAAGGACAGCCTAAAAATTTGATAGTGTGTGGTGTGCTCTGGAGTGCTAGCCTCTTTCTCAGCTAATGAGCAACATTTTTCAAGGGACACTGCCAAAATATGCCATTTAAAGTGATTTACATTGCTACTAAAATGAATGCCAATGAATATCCCATTTTATCAGCCTATCCAAGGTATGGTTTCCAATTGTATATAAGCATATTAAAGAAGTGTGCTTGAAATATTTCTAATAGGAACACAAAGTCTGAATGTGACTACCTCACTCCCTGTAAATAACCTTTCATTGCCTAGACTTCTATTTATTTGGAATTTTAAATTTAACTTCTAGACTTCAGGGGAAGGACATTCCCAACCAACCAGAATCTCTGAAGTAGGCAACTACTTGGAATCAGAAAAGCCTAGAGTTGTAGCTATGTAATCATCTCATGCGATAGAAATCAAACATTTCTTTCAAATGCTGTAATTCTAACTGATATACAGAATGTTAATGACTGAGGAAGGAACAAAGCCAATGGAGACTTCAACAAATCCTCATGCAAAATTAATAGGCAACTTTGAATGAACATTTGAAATTAATACGGAAAATTTTTACTTGTACCTGTAGTTACACATCTGCTTTTCAATCTGTCTTCCTTGTTCAAGGAAATGTGAGTGAAATGGGGGCAGGAAAAAGCAAAAAACCCGTCTTGATGCTGGGAATCAGCTTTTTTATTCTCACTCTGACACTCAGAACTTTAAGGGTTATTACTGCCCCAAAAAGAAACCCTGAAATATAATTTCAAACTTCTCATAAACTATTTTTCCCCACACTCTGTCTGAAGCTATATTATACTGGGGCAAAGCTCACACAGTCTGCATATGTGCCTACATTGGGATGACTATATGATACCAGACATGCAGAAAGACTTCACAATTTATTTACAGTTGGATGGCACTGAAATTAGATGTCAGTTGCCCAAGCATTCTCATCATCAAAATGACAGCTGGAGTAAAGAAATTGCTGGTACTGTTTAATTGTTTACCACAAGAGGCATTTAATAAAAAGAAATGAAGGTCCTGTGCTCTTGGCAGTGTGTAAAGGTATTACAAGATTCTCTGAGATTTACATTTCCCAATATTTTGTTAATTGTTGTTCCACTTTTGACTTAGCTGGTTGCATCTAATTTCATGGTTGAATTCCTAATATAATTTCTGAGCTTTATTAGTAGTGATCTGGTTATTAAGAGACATATGGTGAATTAAAAAACCCAAAAGCTTGTTAAAAGGGGACCGGATGTGCAGTCTATTGGAATCAGTGGAAATATCCCTTTGACTCTGGAACAAGCTCAAGGGAAGCAGCATCACAGCCACCAGGAATGCTGGTAACTCACTACCTTCCCACTGCTTCCCTCCAGCAGTTTTATGAAAGCAGTCCCCTGTCTGGTGTCTGTTACAGCTCTGCAGTCTCACTATTAAAGAAGGCCATTCTTTTTTGTTGGATTATTTATAATTTCAACAACTTTAAAGCAGCCAAATTTTATTTCACAGTATTCATTAACGATTCACTTTTGCCCAGAAAACTTCTAAGTAGATTCCAAGGGTCCACCTATTGCCAACACTTAGAACAATTTCTTGACCTCTAATCAACCTTCCTCCATTAAATCAATATTTATATTCCTTTTCTCATAAAGCACATAGATGTCAAAAGCCAGTGATATCAAGGAATCATAAAGTGAAAAGTCAACCTGTATTGCAAAAAATAGAGACACATATAATACATTATACAACCAGTATGTGTCAAAGTCACAGAAGTCTTACTTAAGGTCCCAGTGTGGACATATATCCTTTACTTTTCTAACTTAAATACATAAATGCACCATAGTAGAACAAGATCCCACAACTCTCCTTACAGTAAAAATCAGATTTTAAGAGCATTCCTGGCTAGATTTTTAAATAAATTTATTTTGCCACCCAAGAAAGACTTTTTGTATTTTCTTTTTTATATTTTAAAAAACCTTTTTGACTTCATTTTTCTTCAGTAATTCAGCATTCAACATGCTGACTTTTTAGGAAATTCTATTAAGTACGCAGCAGGTTGACAGTTGCCAAACTACTTATTAATATGATAGTCATAAACAAAGATTAAATTTGAATCAATATTAATTCCATTATAGCAGTACCGTATATTCATTTAGATATGAATTACAGAAACATTGAAATGCCTGCCCCCCAGTTCCATCTCAGCTTCCCCAATGGTACACCAATGTTACTTCCAGTGGCCCATTTGGAGACTATGTTAGTCAAACTATGCTTGGGACTGGGCTTCTAAGATTAATTTACGTTCTTTTTTATACAGCTTGTCAATGTAATCCTATAACTTATTTACTATGCAGTGCTTTTAAAATCCATCAAGAAAAATATATTATGCTTTAGAGAAAGGCCTTGTAATTGTGTGGACACTGCAGCAACCTGTGCTCCAGTATTAAGGCAGTTACTTGCAATGTGACCAGCTGTTTTTCAAATGGCCACTGCCTACTCCATCTCTGCAGGAATAGCCTCTCTCATGTCTGCCTCCACCTTGTCATCTGCTCAAACTGAAGGCAGCTCTCACAGCACCCCCCTTCAGCTCCTCAGAAATGGATGAGCAGAAAAGCATTTGTAAGTCTCAAGAGATCACAGGAAGAATGTAAACACACAGAGAAGTAATCCAGAGATAAAAAGGTTTCACAGCATGTAACTCAAAAAGGATGCTCTGAGTCAGAAAATGGCTGCTACCTCGACATTTTAAAATTAAAACTTGATGAAAAATTTCAATTTATTGTAAGCTGAGTACAGGTAGAAATGTATTTTCTTTCATAGTTGCAATACTAGAGAAACATCCGAAAGAGAAGATAGATTTAGTATGTCTGCTCCTGATGAAGTACTCATTAAAGTATTAATTCAGGTGAGCATAAAAGGATGTTGTCTCAGACCCACAGCTAGGAGAGGAAACCTAAAGTACTTTTACCACACCAAAATTACAGACTCACAGAATACCTGAGAGTGGATGGCACCTCTGAAGACCCACTTTTCCATCCCTTTTGCTCAGAGCAGGGGCACCTATGGCAGATTGCTCAAAGCCATGTCCAGTTTTCAATACCCCCAAGGATGAAAAGTCAACACTCTTCTCAGGGCAGTCTGATCCAGTGTTTGATCACCATCACAGAAATAAAAAATGTCCTTCATAATTTGAAGTGGAAATGCAATTTATGCTTATTTCTTCTGGGTACCACTGAGAAGGGTATGACTTCATCATCTTTATTCCCTCCCATCATCAGGCATTTACAGATTGATAAGATTTCCCCTGAGCTTTCCCTTCCACAGGATAAACCCTCTCAGTCTCTCATGGAATGCCTGATGCTTTAAGCCATCAAACATCTTAGTGACCCTTTGTTAAATTCTGTCTAGTATGTCCACACCTTTATTGTCCTGGGAAGGTAACTCCAGCTCTGTCTTACCAGTACTGAGGAGAGGGATTGGATACCTTGCACAGCCTGCTGCCAACAGTCTTAATGCAGCTCAGGATTCTTTGACTTAAAGGCCTACTGCTGGCAAATGGCCATCTCATCATTTACCAGAACCCCCAGATTCTTCTCTGCAAATCTGCTTTCTAAATCAGCATTTATGCATGCCAGGGGTTACCCCTCTCAAGGTGTAGGATTTCACATTTGCTCTTGTTTAACTAAATGGGTTTCCTGTTGGCCCATATATTTTGAATAGTGGCAGAAACAACTGGTGGTAGAAACTGCTGCATCAAGTAGTCTTCCCAATTTTGTATCATCTGAAAACTTGCTGAAAACTCTGTCTCATCACCAAGGTAATTAATGAAGATGTTAAATGGGATTTGTCCCTGTATTGGAGGGAGGAGATAGCTCATGTTCAAGGAGGGGAGAAGTATGAAATTATCTTGGCTTGCAAAGCAGGATGTAACCCAAACTATGTATCTATCATCATCTGGTGAAACCAGGTGGGGCAGTGATCATTATCTCCAGGGAAGATATCTTCTGTTAATGGGCCATCTGTTGAAACCAGGTGAGGCAAGTTTTTTTATCTTTTCCACAACACATCCTTCCTCTGGGAAGATATCATCTGTTAATGAGCCATTAAGTCTCACTGCATGACTGATAAAATTACATGATCCCATTGTGAGATGCTCTACCCAGGGGGAACAGCCATCATTTCCTACCTAGATAAAAACTGAGATTTGGAACACCAAAGCAGCCTTTTCCCACTGGATTCCAGAGGAAAATCCAGACCCTTCTACATCATCACTGGACTTTTGGAGGAAAACTGCACCTTCTACAGGAGCACTGCTTCAACTGAACCACATCTGTCACTCCAGGAGGATGCAGCCACCATTTAATGGGACTGCTACCAACACCCTGACTGACGGGGTCTCTGTCAGTGTTTTGGTTCTTTTTTTTCTTTTGTATTACTGTACTTTTATTTTAATTTTTCCTAATAAGGAACTTTTATTCCTATTCCCATATCTTTGCCTGATAGCTCCTTAATTTCAAAATTATAACAATTTGGAGGGAGGAGGTTTACATTTTCCATTACAAGAGAGGCTCTTGCCTTTCTTAGCAGATCTTGTCTTTCAAACCAAGACAGAAATGAATAAGGGAGAGTGCAAAAACCTAGCCTTTCATCAGGTCTTCTACTATATAATTAATCTTTATACACATTCATTAATGCAGCTGGTTTGCGACAACAAACTATTTTTCAATGCAGGTTTTCACTTCTATAGTCTGATATTTCGTGGCTATGACTTGCTCTTACAAACCTTTCCAATTTTAGATTATATCCTAAACATGCCTTGATAGTTAAGAACTATTAAGCTTCTAAGACCAAAGAACAGGAGTACTCATCCCAATATGCTCAAATATAATATACTCCATGACAAAAGACTGAGAAGGCAAAAGAGGCCACTCAACCCTTTTCCCACACAGCCCTTTGGAGGGCCAAACAGCAAGTATGATATCAACAAATCAATAGGTTGAAACAGCTGGTGCTATGGCCAAAAGGCTGCAAACTCAAAGTCTGCAAAGGTAACTGAGCCCTTCTGCAATCAGAATCAAGCTGGGGAATGATTAGGGAAATTGCTTGAAAACCACAACTACTCTGAAAGAAAATACTAATATAGGCACAGCCTAAAACATAGACAGCAGAGACTGAATTTGCTCTATCTGCAAGAAGACACAGTAACAAAATTAGTCTGAAACGTGTGAGGGAATAGATATCTTTTTCCTTAACATCTTTATCTCATTTGTCTCTAGGAATAAAGAAGTGGCTTTTGAGGGGAAGCAAGATAAGAATCTAGAGAAACTACCAAGTGGCGGCTACATATATATGTGTGTGTGTGTATGTGTATGCGTGTGTGTGCACATATAAGTCCAAATGCATAATTTTAATCTTTTCCCAAAGCTCATAAAATTTAGGTCATGTAAGTCTTTGTTCTTTCTGTATTGTAAAGAAACACATCTCATATTTTTAGACTCAGTTTAGAACTCTCTGAGTTAGTGGAGAAGGAGCCTTGTCAGTTTAGCAAACACCTGATGAGACCCATATATTACAACAAAACACAGCATTCAGAGGCCTGGCCTACCTTTCACAAAAAGTTGAGAACACAGCCATCAATAGATATTTAATATTGCCTTGTAATTAATTGATTCTTTTCTTAAAAATCAAGGAAAGAATATGAAAATAATGTCATACTTACAAACTCCAATTGTTTCATAATGTATACAAAAGTGTGTATAACAGCACAGAAAACTAGGTTTCTATTAAAATCCCCAGTGGTAATAAAGATCAAATTTATCTCATTGAAAAGCATATATGAATCAAATCAATGTACTGAATGTCTTTAAAAAGCCATTTTTACTTCTCACAAATGTTTCTTTAAACTGTTAAATTGATTTCAATTTAAAATGGGATTCTTATGTCCTTATCAGCTGCAGATTTGTTACAGTAAACAATTAAGGAGTTTTGCATCATCCATCAAGAATGTTGAATTTTCTGTCACTTTAACAATTCATATTTAATAAAATTAGTGCAAAAGTAGTAATTGGTTGAACATTGAGCCCAAGAGAGCATAAAAATTTGACCTACCTTTTGTATCCCATGACCAGTGTGTAATTAATCAAGTATTATTAACACTCCGGACTATTGCAAAATAGCCCACTGAAATGATTTTTAGGATGCACCATGTTAGGGACAGGCTGCTGCTCCCAGTGAAAAAATCAGATGGCAATGTGAAAAACAAGATGCCTTTTGTCCCTCCACCCATGCTTGCATTGGTTGCAGTGCCATCAGGGAATGAGTGGGTGTCAATCTGGTTTTTCTTTTGTTGGATTCAAAGAAGACTGACAGTGACAAACTTTGTCTTTCAAAAATCATGCATTAGAGCTAAATAATAGTGAAACTCTGCTCCTTTTCTTGTTTATCTTGCATCCTGAACATATTTTCAGCTTGGTAGATTTACTTTATTTTTCTTTTAGTGAAGCTGACATACTAGTATGTTCATTATTCTAGTTTAGGGCTGCTATGTAAACTGTGAAATAGCAGAAGAGTCACAGTAAATTAGTGAGGATTGGTAACACTGTACCATAATAAGATGACTGTAGCAAACATCACTGGGCATTGCTGTTTGCATAAAATTTTTAAAAGAACTTCCATTAGCAATGTGCTTTAAATTCTCTTAGATTGTTTGAATCAAAAAGGGATCAATTTAGATATAAAATCAAGGCATATTCAGTTGGCACTAATTCTCTAGGTAGAGTCAAGATAGGAAAAGGTTTTGACTCAGAATAAGTCTGTTGGTTATTGGAGGGTTTTTTAAGTAATTACATAAACACTTTCTGAGCAACTATTTACTGTCTTGTTGAACTACCCCATTTCACCTTATTCTTTACCTAAAAGTCTTCCAGAGTGTGGCATAAAATAGGAACTGTAAAACAAAGACATGGAATTAAAGCAACATATGCCTGGATGATGATGATATTTTTGACATATTGGTTTAAACCTATGAAGGAGTCTTTCCTCTGCACTCTCAGTAGATAGCCTAACACCATGGCAGATGTGCACATCTGACAAGTGACACAACAGAGCACTGGTGTGAAGTGACACAAGCAGCTGAAAGGCAAGGAGATTTTTCTGTATGTTTCGCTCATATGATTTCCTTTTATGTTGCAAGATCAAAATTTTAAAGGTTGATAAATTATTTGGTTAACAAGGAATGTCTGAAAATGGATCTTTGTGTTCAAGCAGCCAAGTTAAAGCCAAAGAAAAAAAATACTACCTCCTAGTTCTCTGCTAGTTCTCTACTTCTTTTGCCTTTTGAGCTGATTTTGATTGGACTCCAGTGTCTAAATTTTGTTTTACTGTTCTAGTAGGCCCACATAGTCTGTGAGAACATTTAAAGATATTCCTTCCACTAAGGATTACACCATGTGCTGGGAGGAAAGGGTTAGAACCAGAAGATTTGGTGAGGAGTGAATAATTTCACTCAAAGTCACCTTGCAGCTGGGAATATTAGGAATATAAGTGTGGGAAAACTTCACTTATGCCTAGTGTTCATGCCCTGCCTTGAGCAGCAGAATTCCTGCATAGAGACACCCTCTCAGACATTCCTCTCTTCCTTCTGGGGCAGAGAGAACATGAATGCACAGCCTGGCCATAAAGTGCATGTGGCAAAGTTCTTTCTTGTACTGGGGCAGGCAGTGGGCCCCCCACTGTCTGTGAGGATGAGCTGAGCCTACTAGAGCCTGTGTCCTTCTGTTCTCTGCCCACCAGGATGACCAAAAGCCTGAGCCTGAAGGAGCCTGTGCCCTGTGTGCCCCTGCTCACTAGGATGAGCTGAGCCTGAGGGAGCTTCCATGTGTCCCTGATGCCTGGTGTTGTTAGGAAGGTAATGATGAAAATCTACTCTGCATTTTGGCCGTGGTTTGGTAGTCTCCCTGGCTACCTGCATCTGCCAATTCACACACCATGAAATACAGGGCATAAGCTGTACCCAACTGATATCAAACTCTTGAGTTTTCTTATGTAATCTGTCCAGTTACCTGAACCTCAATTTAATAAGTGTGTACAGCCACCTCCATGAAGACAATTCTTTCTGCATTTAAGCAGACACATTGTAACAGGCACTGGAAATTGTTTGCACATGTAGTGAGTTATTTTCCCTTGTAGTGTGTTATATTAGAGCCTGGTGACTTCAGATTCAAGTGGCTTAAAAAGCTGTTATTTTTCTCCTCAAAGGAATTCCTTCTTTGTTAAAGACTCCAAATTTATTCTTATTTTGCATCTCTGGGACTTCATATATCACTACTGCAACAACAGTAAAATATTCAGGACTTTCACGACTGGGCTCTGTTTTGAAGAACAGCTGGAGTCTGGAGGACATGTGTGGTGCTGTGGTTTAAAGAGACTGACAGTACAAGCTACATGTATGGGATAGAGAGACTGATACTATAAGCTGTATGTACTGCCTGAGACAGAGAGGAATTTGGGCCCTCTTATAAACAAAGCTTACTTGACTTTTGACTCTGGCAATGATTTCTAGTCCTGTTTCTCTGTTCCTTGTCTGCAAATTCAGGATAAAGACATTTCCTTGTTTCCCAGTTTATTCCAACAACTCTTCAGAAACTGCTCATATCTTCGTTATGTTGACTAGCCAGGAAAATATGTTGACTAGTCAAGAAATGTGTTACCCATAAGACAAAAGAGGATGTTAGCAAAATACAAGCTATATAGAAAGAACAATGGTATGATGGAGTTGTTTTTTTTAAATCATCAAATATGTGATGATGTTGTACAATGTTCTTTCAATAGGATGACTTAAGGATAAATTTGCTAAGCAGTAAAGAGATTCAGGAGAAAATAAATCTGATGGTTAAGGAAGATAACTTTCAACTCCTTCTTAGTCTTTAAAAAAAAATCTCAAAAATGTAAGTATCTTTAATTTCTAGGGCTGTGCAAAGTATGCGTTATACTTTACGGCACATTTTAGGAAACACTTGTTTCAAGACAGCTGATTCTACACAGCTGAAAAGAATCCTGATTAATTTTAGGATAATTAACCAGTAAAATATTTTGTCAACATAAGGAAATGTTTGGCAGAAATAACAGTGCATGGTTTTGGCACTATTGTAAGATCCCTAAAGCAGCAGTTACATGTGCTGGGAAAAAGGAGTGGCTCTGGTATGAATAAAAGAAAATTTGTGCCGCTTCCTTGAGTTTTCTTGAGTAAGGGAAATTGGAAATTATATCAGAAGATATCTGTTTTATTCATGCAGAGATATTCACCAACTTTGTTCTTATGTTACTATTTTGAGGAGAAAAAAAGAACTGAGAATAAGTTTATGTATCTCATTTAAGCTCAGGTCTTTTCAATTTCAGAAACCCCAAATCTAAACACTGTCTGTCATATCATTGAAACCCATGCCTGCATTTGCTCCTCTAACAAGACTTCAATGAAGCAGGTGTTCACAAAACACTTTGATATAATCCATCTGTAATTCACAGAGAGTGCAATTAAGAGAAAGGACATCAATATTTTCTGAGCTAATCACACCCAGCTTCTCAGTTTTCACTGCACTAATAGGTCTTTGCTGACACTGACTTTTCAACACAGAACTATTCTGTCACACTATGAAGTGTGCCTGAAACCTAATTAACGTGGCCTGACTTCTATTTCACCTAGAATGAACACAGCCACTATCATAAACACTGTAAGATGGGTTTATAGAATGATTTTTTAAAAATTATTTTATATAATTATTTTTTTTTTTTTAAAAATCAGTAAACGATTTCCATCCCCAAAAAAAGTAGAGCTTGACTTGTTTTGGAAACACATTAAGCATGTCTTCAGATCACAGATTAGCTCAGGAAAAGTTTGTTCAAATGGTTGACTCTGTGAATTCTAATGAAGTCACTAAAGTTGCCTATAACAACTTGTTTCTTGAGCTTGCACTCCAGTGTTCTGCTGACACAGCTGCAACAAAGATACACAGAGTCCCTGAGCTGCAGGATCCCTCCTGGACAAAAACAGTGATCAGCAAAACTCTACTGTTAGCAGAGTTGCTCATTTCATTCATTGGACGAGCACTTTACAGACTGTATAAATTGAAAATGTACCTTTCCCATTTAGACCCCTTATCTGGGAAACCACATTTACATTTCAGTCATCAGTCTCAGTCTCTACTTCAGTATGTTCCATAGGACCTTCTTTCATCCCATTGCACATCATAGAAATTAGAGAAGCAAAAGTTGCAAGACAGCCCTCACGTCACAGGAAAAATTGCTTCCTGTACATCATCAGTTAATACAATTGGATTTTATTCTGGAATTTGGGTACAGACATTGCTTATCTGCACACGGGCCAGCAGAGCTATTAAGATATCTCTGTTTCAGCATCAGTTATTTGGCAATGTATTTAAAGATAAGTAGCATCAGTAAACCTTATGGCAATAAACAAAACTGCCAAATTGGCTTAACACCTTAACTAATTAGAAGGACTTGAAAATTATCTTTACATCTTTTAGATGTAAGGCTAGCATTAAGTAAAGTAAATCACCATTAATTGTTAAGAGAAGTCGATAAAAAAAGCATGGCTTTACAAAAAAATAGTAATTAAAATTAATAAAAGAGGACATTTTTATAATGGAGACAGAAATGAATGCTAGGATGAGAGGCCAAGGAAGCATAGGAAAGAAATTTTAAATAAGAGAGTGGCAGTGGCAGATGCATATATTGCTATTTGATCTTTCAGACTTCCTTAAATGTTTTATTACAAGGAATAAAGGAAACTGACCACTGTGTATTCCACAAAATAAGGAATGTCTATGTGGGGCCACAGAGTGCAATGCAGCACTTTGCAGTCTTTTATGCTGTATGACAAATACGGGTTCCACACAATCCAACATGTAACAAAACTGAGAACACACATCATTCTTGCAAAAGTGACCATAAAACCCAGTTTTTTAAGGCTCTGTATCTTATATGTCTCAAAGGCTGTAAATCACATTTGTTCAAAGCACAACTTGTTTTTTTTTCTCTTCCAGAAATATGGCCATAAGGCTTCCTTTGGGATAAGCATATTCTGCTGTGTTCCTTTTGGCTTATGCATCATCCTCAGGAAGATGATTTATTTGAATACATATTTCTGAGTATGATAGGTAAGCTAAAGGAAAGCAGAAGCTTCTTATAATATTGACTACTTGCAGAACCTTTATTTATAGCACAATGATTCAGAGCTGACTCTGAATGGTAGTGGAGCACCTCACCTGGCTACTTAGATTAACTGATGAGCAGTTAAAATGGTGATATGGTTACCACGGTTATCTGCTCAGTAACTAAGTGAGCACAGAGGTTTGAATTTTGCAGCATGTACCTGAAAATGACTAAAACTTCATTTGACACACAAAGAGAGCCTACCCCAACTTTGAGATAAATAATAATAATAATCAACTTGCAGCCATATGCAGTATACCACTGCTTCATGCTAACATTCAAAATCCAAATTAAATAAAATACTATTAAGAGCAGTCTTCAACTGCACCGAACAGCAACTCCTCTCTGGGCTTTTAGCTCGCTTCTAGATTAGGGTCTGAGAACCTGAAAGGAATGTTTCAAAACGCCAGGAGTCTACCACCTGAAATAATAAACAATTTCAGTAAGCAACTTTGGTTTGTAGAAACCTTTACAATGTTACTCAGCCAACGAAGCCAGGGAGGTCCATCTCCAGCTCGATTTCAACCAGAAAGCACCTTTTTTACCTCAAAAATGAAACAAAGTTGATAACCATCTTTTTGAAGCCTAATTGAAACAACTTATTGAATGACAGTAATGGCTGTCATACAAGCACATCTAGAAGAAGCACACGAACGGCTGACTCCTCACATACCACGTTTTACAGGTACAACTTCTCCTTCCTACTTTATTTTTTTTTCAGTATTATTGGTCCATAAAAATCACAGTTTGATTTGTAATGGAATAGAATATTTAATTTCTTTCAATACAGAGGGAAGGTGGAAGGCTATGTTCAGCTTGGGTATAGAGACAATACATACAAAAAAACTATGCCCTGGTTTCTGTATCACAGATGAGGATGCTGGGCTATAATTCACACAGAAGCATAAACAAGATGTTTCTATCAGGTTTAGTTTTACCTGTTACACCTCTGCCACAAATGAAGACTGAGTTTTGGCTGTATAACAAGTTTGCTGACCTTTTTTGTTCTGGTTTATAGCAGGAGACAGAAGGGAATGCAGTCCATCCTGCTGCACCATAGTGTTAAGTGTGAGAGATAGTAAAAATACTTGTCAGCTGAGTGAACAGAAGAGGCTTGAGTGAATGCAGAAATAACATTGGCTGAGGAAAAAAATGGCAGTTTCACTTAAGAATTTTCCAGCAGGAAAGACACCGTATTACCTGAGACATTTCACTGCATTTCCCCCACTCCTCTGTTCTTCTCTTTCTCTTGCTTGTAACTTGAGTAGTGATTCCAGGGAACTTCACTTCTTGTAAAGCTCCTTGTACAAGAACTGCTCTACAGTCTCCAAGCCAGAAATGGTCTCCATATTAACAACAGAGCAGCAGTGGCTTTCACATAAGGATGCAAGCTCATTCAGACAAACTGGCTGGTGCTGAGAGGGCAGGAGTGGTGAGCACAGATGGTGACATATCAATCACAAAACCATAGAAAAATTCACGTTGGAAGTGATCTCTGGATTCTATCCAGTACAATACCCTGTTCAAGACAGGTGTAGTTAGATCAGATTCCTTGGGGCAGTGCTCAGCTTAGTCTTGTACACCGTCAAGGGTGGTGATGCAACAGCCTCACTCATCTTGTTTTCCAGTAATTGTGTGCCCTATTAGTAAAAAAAATTTTCCTTTACATCTATTTGGAACTTCGTCTGTTCCAACTTATGTTCATCACCTTTCAGCCTACTGCTTCCATCAGCAAGAAGAATCTGGCTCCAGCATATCTGTATCCTCTGGTCAGGTATCATAGACAGGAATAAGGCCTCCACAAGCCCCACTCACTTCATTTTTAGGTGAGACCAGCTCAGCTTGTTTAACCTCTCCTTGTCCATCAAGCTGGATATCTTACATACCCTTTGCTGGACTTGTTCCATTGTTCAATATTTTTCCTGCATCAAGGAGCCCCAAACTAGACACAATACTCCTGGTTTAGTCCCACAAGTGCTGCATTGTGGGAAAAGGTCACCTCCTCAGACTGCTGGCTGCTGTCTTGCTAATACAGCTGAGCATGTCAAGTGCTGCCTTTGCTGCCAGAGCACAATCTTGGCTCATCTTGTCATCCACAGAACCTGTCATGTCCCCAGACCTTCTGCAAAATTGTTTTCTACACAAACATCCCTCAAACTGTAACGCTGAATAGCATTATTCCATACCAGTTACAAGATTTTGCACTTGCTTTGTTGACCTTCATGAGATGTCAGCCCATTTGTCCAGCCTGTTGAGGACCCATTGAATGCCCTTGCCCTCTGTCAGATTAACTGCTTGCCACCCTGTCCCCTGTCAACTGTGGGGTGCCGGCAAATTTGCAGAAAGTGTACTTTTTATCATCCTCAGAGTTATAAAGACATTACACTCTATTGGCCTGCACAGTGATCCCAGAGGGATGCTGCTAGTTATGGACTTGTCAGCTGGACTGTGCACCCATCCCACCACCCATGCAAATGGTTGTACACATAATTTGAACTGCCATAAAACACAGGCAATGGTGATAAATGGCCTGTGCTTGCCCTGAAAAAAAGACTAAAAATTCAAGCTGGACTAGTGAAGACTAGGAAAAAAGGCTGGTGAATGAACTGCTAAATGAACAACCCTGAGCAGAGGAGATGCACCAAAGCTGAAGGGCTGGTACTGCTATGAGACCTGGGGAACAGAGCTGAAGAATTTGTTCATAGTGCTTTGTACAGTGTGAGATTTCTTTACTCCAGCCCTTAAATAAATTCCTCTGTACTGTTCTATTGCTTTATGGTTTCTTTCTTGTACTCCAATACTGCTCTCTAATGTCAACACAAAATGTTGAAATTAGGTAATTACCAAAACTTATCCCTAGTGACATAATCTTAATCTTAGTATACAGTATAAATCTAATATATTATTTAAATGAGAGTTCTACTTGCTGAAAAAAAAAACCTAAAATGAAATGTCTGAAATATCTAATACTTTTGTAACTGGTTAACAGTTTAAGATTAGGAAACACTTTTGGCTAAGTTTCCCTGCACCAAAAGTTTAAAAGAAATAGTTTTGAGTACAACATTCTTCTGCTGGCTGAAAAAACATGCCATCAGCCACTGATTGTATTGCATGCACTTAGCAATGGCTGGAGACTACAGATAGCTGTAAACAATTTGATATCCAAGGTGCAGTCTTTGGATTCAAGGCATAGAAGGTTGGGTAGTACTACTATGTGCAAAAAAGCCCGTGCAGAAGATTTAGATATATGTAGATGACTGTTTCAGTTTTGTTCTGTTCAACGTGATTTGATTTATATATTTATACATTACTGAATAGCTTTCCATAGTTTTGCTGTAAGGGCATATATTCAAGGTGCTAGTACCAATAAAATTTCAATTTACATGAGTTCTATTAAGATAAGATGTTTCATCGCAAAATGCAGTTTGTATGAATGTTCTTAGATGTTAATGGTTAAATGAGTGATGTCTCTTTTTCTCCTAAAACTCATTTGTTGTAGGATGTTAGGTGTAGTCACTGAGCATATATTTATTTCTCCTAGATTTGATGTTATTATCTGTGATGAGCTTGCTTTTCCCCAACTATAGTGTTAAAACTTAATGTATAAATAGATAGAATTCAATCATATTCTAGTTATTTTATCATTGATGGATTTCAAAATAATGAATAGCTCTTTAATATTTGCAGGGCATACTATGAAGCAAACAAGTAGCCTTTCCTGATTATAGTCTTTGGCTGCCAAAGACAATTTTATCACAGTGTTCTGGGGTACTGTCATGATTTGTTGACTTTCACCATCACTACAGTGTTGTTCTGGCATCACTCCCAGAAACCAACAAATGACTTACAGGATGTGAAAAAAAAAAAAAAAAAAAAAAGAAAAAAGAAACAAAGATAAAAAAAGGAAGATAAAGTGATGTGTAGGATCTAAGTTAGAATAAATCTTTGGAAAAAACTTCATTGGAAATCTCATATGCTACTTGTTTCATATGCTACTTGTTTCAGCCTATGCTGAAGTTTAATTAACAATACTGACAAATCTTGTGCACATTTTCCAATAATTATAAAAATAATTGTTAGACACAGAGTGCAATGCTATTGTAACAACAACAAAAAAATAATACTACAACAGCATTTTTCTATATAGAAAAGGTGCTACAAGGATTCATGATATCAGTGACATAAAATGCCCAGAATACCCACTAGTTTCATGATCTTGACCATCTCTCTCTTACATCCTTCTTCTAGCAGGCCCATCTCTGACATCAACAGAAGCAACCAGCAAAGTGGGTCTATCAACTTTCAGTACTTAAAATAAACAAAATGTATTACCTAAAAGAAGTCCAGTATTTGTGTCAGAAACAAGAGAGATTGAGTTCTTCTGCTCCTCCTGCTTTATTGTTACCCTCATGACAGAGCTGCTTGGCAGCCTTAAATAGGACATGACATGTTGTCATCTTTCCCCCCCTATCCCTTTCAGGTCCTTCAGGGAATCTCAACACAAACGCCTTATTTCAAGGAAATAATTTTTTTCTGCCCTGGCAATTCTCTTTGCCTTTCATCTACTCATTGTTATTGTCACTTTTGCTCTTTTCACTGCGCTTGGGCAACGACATCTGTATTTCACATTACTACTGAGAACCTTCTCCAAACATGAGAAAAAAAGGAAAAAAAAGAAACTCTAGAGAACAATCATTCCACTTGATGTAATAAATTTTTTCATCCCTCACAGCTGAAATGAAAAAAGTGTTCTAGAAGATGGAACAATTTGTGTATGTTCCAGATATTTGCACGTCTGTCTTGCACAGGAGTATTAGGAATGGGATAAGAGAGCAAAAAGTGATCCAAGTAGAGTGCAGCAATAAACAATACATGACCTCATTAAAAATCATGGACTTGAAACAGCCAGTGTAACCTGGACCATGACATATGGTGATCTGTGCTCAGTGTTGTCTGCTGTAATAACACTGCCTACACTATGGAAGTTTACCCCAGATATGTCAGTTTTTGCCACTTATTAACAATACCAACTTTCTTTATCTTAGCAAGCTGTTAAAACAATGACAGAAGACCAGTTAAAAACATGACTCCTCTCACAGAACACTTCACTGCCACAGACCTGAGCAAGAAAACAACAGATATACAGTATTCATCTTCTCAAACTCCAAATCTGGGAGATGACATATGTGAGAACTTTCATTATGATTAATGCAGCTTTCACAGACAACAGAAATCCAGCTGGAATGCTTATTTATAAAGGATCAAAACCTTAGGTATTTGTAATGTCCTTTCTTTGTAGTTGTTGTGTTTGGATTTGTTATTCTGGGACATTGAAATGTGTACAAACAAAATAGGAGATTAAAAGCCTAAAGACACCGTTTCTCACTTTCTGGGCTCAGAGGTTATCTTTGATCTAACCCACAGACAGATTACAGAGTGTTTAGGGACACACAACACCTTAATTCATCTATGCATTGGTGAAAAAATGATTTTTTTCATGGCCTAAAATCTTGTTTTCTAATGTTATGTGCTAAGATTAGCATATGCTCTGTAATTTCTCTATATGCATTAACTCAGTCCAGGTTTTCACTAGCAGCTCCGAATTGTGTCCACATCTTTTTGTCTTGCAAAAAAGACATGAAAAAAAGCAACAGCCTGGAACGACACCATCTGTATTCTTCTTCATCTGGTGGATCTGATGAACAACTTCTTGCTACTAGTTCCAAGTGAATCAGTGAATGTACTTGAGTTCTTCCTGATCGAGGTCATTAACATAATACCAGTTGGTAAAATGCACACATGCATTTCCTTTATCATGTCTGGTTGTTTTTTGGCTTTTTTTTTTTGTTTGGGTTTTTTTTAAAACCCCAGATTTCTTAATCTTTTTTGATATCTAACATGCAGGTATCATCTAAACTGAAATACAGTTGAGATGCACTGTCTACAAATATTGGTGCATATTTCTGTTGCCAAGATGATATAGCAGAGGATGAAGACAAATTACAGACAAAATGGGTATTGACTAGCAGATCTTAAAAAAGCAAAGTCTGCAATTGCAATATAATCTACTTTATCGTAGAAGGTTCAGATGTGAATTGATCAGTCTGGTTGATACTTAGCAATATTTCTGTTTTTTTGTAGGACCACATCTATTACTGCTGCCCATCTTCTCCCTTTACCTAGATTTCCTGTTGCAGTGGACAATGACCTGGCAACAGTTACTGCTCACACTGCCTCTTGGCTGAACTAGAGGAATGAATATAATTGGATGTAAATCTTCCCACACTTAGAAAAAATTAAATGCTATAAAACTCTGCAGGCCTCTCCTCAAATATAGAGACTGCACATTTGGTGTAATAAACAGAGAAAACCCATTATTTATGCTGACTTTGCAGAGAAATAAAAAATCCAATTCAAGAACAGCCTGGCCTAGGAACCAAAATGCCTAACTGGCCACATGAAAACTGAGATTTGTAACTATTGTCCTCTGATACACAGGAACTTTTTTTCGAAACCAGATCTCTGCTTAAAAACTCTACACTGCAATGACAAAACAGACTGCATATATCTGGGTTTCTGAAGAAAATGTGTTTAAGCATGAACAGTGGTCATATTCAAAGTACCACCCACAGAACATCACAGATTTTGTGATGTTAAGATGATCAAGAAAATTATTCACAGTGCTAAGTATGCAAGCACTGGCTACTGATTGTTGGAGAAAAAAAATCCATAAATTCAAAATTCACAGCATATACTTCTCTTCGGACATAGTCTAGGGCAATATTAATGCTCTTACAGTACCCTGTTTAAAAAAAAATCGGAAGGAGAGGAAAGGCCAAACACTAAAGAATTTGCACACCCAATTCTAATAGAGTGTTCAAGTAGTACTTGTAGCTCAGACCTATGATTTGTAAAGGAACACTTTCTATTCCTATATTGTAGCAATTTTTTTGTGTGAACAGAAGACTTTTGAACAGCAGAAATTACCATCACTGAGTATTCCCAGAGCAGTTGAATTTCAGATTAATTTAAAAGTTTAACATCTTCTCTTTAAAATAAGTTCTTTTTTCTTCACTGAACAATGTCACTTATACAGTAGAAAAGAATGCACATATCTAGAAATACTCGTCAGTGTGAGAACTCAAATTTTGAAAATACAAATATTAAACCTAACTCTTAATGATATGCATCAAGGCATGAAAGTTTGCTATTCAGAATAAAATTTACGTTGGTTCTAGTCCAAGGTAAGATGGAAAGTAGTCTGAGGTAGGTAGAGGTATGAGAAACTGAGAGATTCTAAAAATATGTAAGTTAGTGTGTAAATGCACATCAATATCACATGTGGTGGTGTGAAATACCACTTAAAAACAACCCTTTGTTTTGTTTGGTTCTGGACACAAACACATATGAAATAATAAGACTGGACCAGACAGCAATGTATAGTCTGTTAAGTGGTCAAATGCAGACAGGAGAAACAGATTTTGCTGCTTAACAAAATTCTTCTTGTTCAATGCTGGTATTTTTGAAAATCACTTCATTGCCTACCACTGGAAGAGAGCTGTATCTTAGCAATGCAAAGTAAAAAAAAAGAAGAAATACTAGTGAAAGGAATTCAAAATACACTTTACAGTGCAAATTTAAAATACAACTACTCATGCTTGCTTAAAATCAGTTTATCAGTTTAGGATTCTATTGATCCTACTGAAGGTAATGTAAAACACACAATGTGCTATTAATTTGAATGGACTGTGCTTTTTAATTTACAATGACCTAAAATGCAATTAATGAACATTACTTCCATATCAATGGTGCCTTGAAATCTCAACTTCTATACACAAGTTCAGAGGTACATCACCTGGCATTGGCACATGCAGTAAGATAAAGTGAAAATATGATAGAATACACTTTCCTTAAGTTACGCTAACAAGTACTTGTAATTCTCCCCCAAAATATATAACACATAAAAAACAAGCTTAACTTCTGAATATTTGTACTCATAATGTATTTCTGATAAGTGGTAATAGCTTACATGAAAGTTTTTTGGGGAAACTAATTTCTCTAATCTGCAGAGGAAACACAGCTTAGGAAATGCTTATGTAGATCAGATAGTACCCTTGAATTTCTAAGCCTTTTTATTTCAGGAATGCACAGAATTACTCAGGCAGCCTTTTCTCCACCTCCCCATACTTAAGTGCATATAACTTCTGGGTTCAGAGTAAAGAAAAGAGATAAGCAAATAGTTCTTCTTTTATGGTAAAGCAGAACTTGGCTCAGTTACACAGATATTGGAAGGAAAAAAAATCATGGTTTTATTTTTTTATATATTTTCTTCAATTTATTAATAATCTTTTATATTTGTTTATTTATGGCTTTGAGCAAAGACAAAAAAAATCTAACTCATCCCTGATCATACAATTATTGTAAGAACCAGATCTGTAGTCTTCCCAGCAGCAGTAAGATCCAACCTTTTTCTTTAATACATTTCATCTTGNGCTACTAACCCCATTTCTCCTATTAAATGTAAACCTTAAACAGTTTTCAAGATCAGTACATGATCTTAATTAACTGACAGAATTTGTTAGCATTAAAATAATATAAGGGGTATTGTACTCATAAATAAATGGTCTTGCAGCGTATCCATAATGTTTGAGACACTTTTTTAAACAATCATTTCCCCATTTCCACTCCAGGTCACTTAAATTAATGGCAGCAGCATGTTAGTGGGTTAATTACATCGATCTTTACTGGTGAATGTGAGTCAGCAAAAAAAAGGAAGATTTTTAAAAATTTTATTTGATGTACCACTTTAGTAAAAGGTATAACAGGCAGCATGGGTTCAAGCTCTGTTAGCTTTAGAGTATTTACTTGGCTCTCAAGGACATCTGGATTCACTGCATTACATAGTTTGTGATGTTATTTAATTTTTCCATGCATTGTTAAACTCAGCATTGATGGGAAGAGAAGAACTCCTTTGCATCCACTTCCTCAACAGAGTCAGCTGGGTTTTAAGGAACAGAATATATGCTTGTATCATATCCATAATGCTGATTTTTCAGTGAGTTAAATTATGACACATTTAGTTTCAATCTCTATTTAATGTGACAAATCAGGCACAAAAGAGAATGATTTTTTTTTTTTTTTTTTTTGGTATAAAAGTTTCTTGTTGGAGTCTTACATACATAATTCTTTATTTTCTTTTGGGTTTTTGGGTGTTTTCTCGTACCCTGCCAAATCTTACACTGAAATTAATAGGNAAGCAAATAGTTCTTCTTTTATGGTAAAGCAGAACTTGGCTCAGTTACACAGATATTGGAAGGAAAAAAAATCATGGTTTTATTTTTTTATATATTTTCTTCAATTTATTAATAATCTTTTATATTTGTTTATTTATGGCTTTGAGCAAAGACAAAAAAAATCTAACTCATCCCTGATCATACAATTATTGTAAGAACCAGATCTGTAGTCTTCCCAGCAGCAGTAAGATCCAACCTTTTTCTTTAATACATTTCATCTTGTACAGATGTGAGATTTCNTATTTGAAAAAAAAGGGACAAAAAAGAAATTTTTTTTTTTTTTTTTTTTTTGTGGATAAGATTATGTGAAGGTTTGAGCAAACAAAACAAAATGTTCACAAAACAGTATGCTTTAACCCTGCTTTCTGTCACCATTTCCTTTCTGTTTTGAAGACATAAAAAATAATAAACCTCATACCTATGGGCTATGTTTGACACTACATGCCTTAGGATATACTAACCATTTAATTACAATATACACAGAGCAAATCGTGCATTTCCAGACAGACTTGATGCTATATTATATTTATTTTTGTAAATTAACACCACAGTCAACTACAAAACTACAGTGAAGACACAGAAAGCACCTGAAAGTCTAAATCAAGCTGTGGTTTACAAATAATCCTTTAAATGAAAAACCTCACTTCTAGACTTAAACCAGAGAGTCAAAGTCAGCATTATAGGAATTTTAAGGTAGACACAATTAATGAATGGTTATTATTTTCTAAGATACCGTAAAACCTTTTCCTACTGACCAAACCTATTTTTATTGTCTTTTTTTTTTCCAAAGCATGCATGGAATATTCTCAGATGCTATTGAGGGCAAGAAGAAGAAAAGTGATGGTATTGGTGAAGTACAAGCGGTTTGCAGGATCAAGCGTACAATTTTGCATAAAACATTGCATGTAAAAGTAACACTGTAGGTTTTAAGCCTTTGCATTACAATTTAACAGTAGTGTTGCACTTAGCTTTAACAAATTTTAAAATTGTAAATTTTGAAGTGAAAAGCGGAACCTAAATTCCTAAACAAAGACCTTGCAATGGTACACCACACAGCAGCTATTTTTGCTTGGGTCTAAAAAGTTATTTACAATGGCAATATTTAGTCTTTGAAAAGTCTTTAGCAGTGTGAAGATCAAAGTCCACCCAATTCTCTTAGACAAAGAAGGGTTGACGTGCCATGAGGTTACAACCTATCCGGAGGAGTGCTAGTGCCTCCCTTTACACTGCAGGTATTTGCAATATAATTATTTTCCAATCTAAATTCCAACGGATGGTGCTAACGTATGAAATGCAATATGAAATAACAACCGAATTCTTCATGAGAAATTAACAACGTATACACAATAAATGAAGTAACAAATGTTTCAGAATATCACTCAGTCAGTGCTATGTGTTAGTTAAATTGATGCTTTTTTTTTCTTTTTTTTCTTTTTTTAAATATACTTGTTTGAAGTTTGTTGTTGTGTTGACAATTTCCCCATGAAAACAGCCAATCTCATAAACAGAGAAATCTGTTAGGCTGATTTTAAAGTCAACACATTAAAAATAAGTTGCATTAGCGCTAAATTTAATCTTCTGTAATGGTTGTGAAAAAGGAAGACATGAACTCAAACAAGTTTTTTTCATTGCTTTTTTATATATATATATTTAGATATATATATATAAAACTTTTACATTCGTTACATAGGGCAAAGCTGTCTAAATTATTTTTCTCATAGTAGACTTCTGGGGCACATTAGGAAACAGGCTAAAACAGTTCGGGGGATGGTGCTCGGTTTGT
>VXBI01010702.1:193243-203248 GCA_013397375.1 Toxostoma redivivum
TACTGGAAAGTTCGGCCGGCCAGCGGGCTCTGTACCGGCGGGCTGCAGACGGCCGTGGTGGAGGAGCAGGGCGACAGGATGACGGCCTGCTGTGGCGGCTGCGTGCTGGGCGAGGGCGAGTGCAGGTTGGTGTGCGAGAGGCTGCTGGTGCTGTACACGGGCGGGGACTGCGTCCTGCCGCGCGACGAGGCCGAGGTGCTGGAGTTGAGGGCTGGCATCTGCTGCAGGCTCACCGGAGCTATGGTCTGCACCATCTCCCTGTCGTGCTTCACGATCTGCTTCAAGATCTCGTTCTCCTGGTTGTTGAAAACGCCGGTGTTGAGGTCCTTCTGGAACTTCTGCAGCAGGATCGAGTTCTTCTTCCCTTCAGAGAGAGGCAGAACAGTTAGTAAGGCCGAGGCGCAGGGGCAGAGTCCCGCTCCGGCTCTGTTTCAGAACCCATGGCTGAGGACTGTCTGTTGCCAAAGCCTCAGCAGGCCTCGGGTGCCTGAGCGGGCACGGCCCGGCCGCCAGCCCGGGGCAGAGCGGGCTGTGCCCCCTGGCCCTGCCGCAGCTCCCCGGGGCCGTGTCCGCACCGCCGCGCTCCGACACCTGTCCTTTCCCTGCCTCTTCACTTGCAGTTCACTGCTATTACTACAATTGCGTGTAAGAACCGTAACTACCTGTACAACTGTCAGAAAAAGTCGTCGTGCTCTGCATGTGTATCGTCTTTCTCGTTGCAACACTGTCTGAATTTCCATTAAATAGTTACATGTTTTAAAAGTATAACTGCCATCAAGCACATTTCTGGGAACTAGTTACTAGACATTAGTAACCAGTGTTTGTGAACTAATGTGAACTAATGGATACTGTGACACCTGCTTGCACAGTGAAGACTGTACATTGTGACCTGATGTCTGCTTGATGGCTCAGTGTCTGTAAGATGTAGACACTATTCTGTCTGAGTCATCAGATGCTCGGGAACACAATGGCACTCAACTGCTCTTTTTTTTTTTTTTTTTCCTCCAATGAAACACTGCACTTCAAATGGGATTGCTACAGCAAGAACAGACTGGAACTTTACTGCTAATATTTTTCAAGCACATATTACTAAGAGTTGGACTACATTTCCTGAGTCTTGAGAGACAAACTGTAGGAGTTTAATGCATTTAGTTTATGTGGTGAAATCCTCAGGCTCAAATTTTCTCGTGAAGGTGAGGAAACACCACCAAACAGGATAAGTGATTTTTTTGTTTGGTTGTTTTTTGTTTTGTTTTGTTTTTGTTTTGTTTTGTTTTTACATCTGTGTTTTAAAATCAGTGTCAATAGTGATGATCAGATTGAATTCTCCTGACTGAAGACTTTATGCCTTGCCTAGTATGTCCTGTTGGGAGATACCAAATACTGGAACAGCAAGTTTGCACCTCTTTTGATAATCTTACTTTTGATAATCTGCCATACCCTTCTGCCTTTCACTTGCATATTACTGGACTGCTTTTCTGATTGCAGGCAAATCTGAGCAGTGCCAGTGTGCAGCCATCAAGGCTAGCACCATGTTGTGAGGAAAATGAGAGCCCTGCTGCAAAGGATTAATTCATTTCAACAAACAACGGGTTTGTGAGTGCTGAGAGGCTTCAGCTTTTCCCAGCATTATGGATGTCATCTGTAAGCAATTTATTTAGAAAAATGTCATCTACTGCTTGTGACACAGCATAAATCCTATCAAGTGCTGAAGGCAGCAAAAGAAATCTACAGGATTAATAAATAATACTAATTATAATTAAAGTATGAAAAGTAATCCTCAGAGGAGTACAAGAGCTTTCTAAAACTCAGTGTTTTTTATTATTTAAAAGTGAGATTGCAAAATTCTTGTCTGCACACGTGTTATTTATAGATCAAGAAAACATTTACTGCAGCATAACAGAAAAAAAACTTTTAAAGCAGGGTATTTTATCATGCAGCTCAAGGGAAAGAAAATGCAGAAGGATTTTAAGAATTAATCATATGCAGAAAAATGAAATAAATACCTATCCTGTCAAGTCTATCAATTGCCACCGTTTCGAAGGCCCTTCTCATCATGGGGTACTCTTCCAAGACCTCGTTGAAGTTGTCCACGGAGAGGGAGTACAGGCGGCAGTACGTGTCTGCTCGAACACTGGCAGTCCGACGGCCCTTGGTCAAAAGGCAGATCTCTGGGGAGAGAAAAATTCAGCACAAGGAAATTACTGAACCATGTGAAACTTTAAAGTTAGAAATTGACTCCGTGCTAGCAAGCAATAATTTAGTACTCAGCAGTAATTTTTCTATTTCTGCTTACATAAGGTTGCAGGGACAATTCTGAAGGTAGCTGGTTCTGTTTTTGCTGCTCTGAAAAAATAATTAATGTCCTTTAAGAGCCCTGCCTATAGGTTTTCTCCATATGAACTCTGATTTCATCAAGCCTTTTTAAAATAGTTCTTCAAGTTCTAAGAAATGATCCATCAGCTGTCAAACACAGCTTGATGACTTTGATTAACCCAAGTGCTGAATTAACCCAAGTGATTCTATTGATTTTCTTTTAAATATACAGCTGCCATAGAGGACCAATCCCTTTAATCATTCATTGGATTTACTAAACTAATGCAATATATGATACCATGATGTAATGATATTTGAATATAAGAGCTGTTCTGAGAAAAAAAATACTTGAAGCATAAACTTGAAGCATAAATACTTGAAGCCTTCTGTTTCCTTGGTTCTAGGTATTTTGGGGGAGAAAATTTAAAACTTTTGACCTTTTTTCTCATTAGATTAAAAAATGGAATTCATAGGTAAGTCTAGTAGCCTTTCTCTGCAAGTACCCCCAACAGGAATTCGTTATTCGGGAACAGTGGAAACTGAAGCTATGTGCAGAGTCCCAAGAAACAGCCCCAAACTTTTGACTTCTCCAATCCAAGTCACTCATCAGAGTGACTGTGTAGAGACCAAAGTCCGTGTCTGAGGCTTGTAACAGCAAAATGTGGGATAGAATATATATATGTGGGGTAGATTAAAATATAGAAAATTAGGAAGCAATTTGCAAAAAAGTAGTGTTTGAGTTGATCCGATTTTCACACCGGGGACTAAGAACACACTAAAAAATACCAAGAATTCTTGAGCAAGGGTGAGAGATATTTCCCTACTCAGTTCCAGCAGTCAAGGGCTGCAAGTTCATGCAGCATATTTAAATACAAAAGTAGGAAACTGTGTCCTACCTTGCTTTTTTGTCAATGCCATGCTCAATTTAAATCAAACTATCATTTTTTCAAGTGTGGAAAACCAAATAATAAATAATGCTGCAGACTTCAATTCTACAAAGTACCAACCTAGTTCTTGGTCTGAGTTTTTTTTGCTGTATGCCTTTAAGAAATATATCCTTTATTAATCTAGAATATGAAGAACCTTAATTTCTTTTGTCTCATACTTCTTGTTGAGGAATTTCCGCATGCTACCTAACCCTGAAGGCTTAGGGGACAAGATGCTTAAATTACAGTGGATGAATGAAAGTAAATTAACATTGGACCAGTACTAGCACAGAATGTACTTAAACCCCAAAAGCTCTGGGGAGAATTTATAGAGACTACTGAGAGAGTACAGTAGAGAATTTATAGAGAATACTGCTAAGACACATGATCTAAAGTCCCTCACAAAACTTGAAGTCTATGAAATAATGACTATGAAATAAGTTTACTGTAAAGAACCAGCCAAATATAACAGAAGTCAGTCTTTTCTCACTCCTAGATTAGCCTGACCTCCTTAGATTGAACCCACTGCATTTTAGTTACAAGAGGACATTGTGCCCAAAGGGAGCAGTTAAATGCAGTCAATACCTTCTTCATGTCCTAAGATATTCTTTAGGTCTCACAAAGAATAAAGTTTTACAATACATTGTTGAATTTAGAGAAAGCTATTTGAAAAGTCTGTGTGGCTAATGATCACCTCTTGATTTTCAATTCTCTTCAATTAAAATTTCTGCAAAGAATACAAGACACATAAATGTTTTCTGCTACTCTCAACAAATACTTGAGTTTAAAAAGCATCAAATGCCCCCTCCTCAAAAAAAAGCATTTCCTAAATTCCCTAATTTCTAAGTCTTCATTCTGAAGTGTAGAAAAAATGAAAGTACAGTTTTCATTATTAATGAAATTAATAATTGAATTATTAATCTTGACCACTATATTGTAGATTACTTAAACAAGAAAGATGGGAAGAAACCATGAGACAATGTTAAGTTTCATCACAGGACAGTGGAACCGTAGAATTAATGGATATTACTGCAACAAATAGAATTACTTCTTTTCTTCTTCTTTCATCTTCTATTATATTTTGTCAAGTAAGATGAAGGGAAAAAAAAACAATGAAAACTATGATGTGCAGACTCTGTCAACCCACAACTTCTAGCTGAAGAATGTATGTCTGGAAGGCTTTTAATATCTGTAATTCTACTAGTTAGATAATGTAATAAACAATGGATAAGAAAATATATGACAGATGTCCCAGTGCCCAGAAACTGGTCAGGGAGTGCTGCTGTGGAGCCTGCCTGCTCAGTAAGCAAGGACAGCTTTGTGTTCTCGACTCCAGGTGAACGGTGTCATTCAAAAGATGAACGACAGTTTTCTTACACAAAAAATACTGTGAATGAATATCCACGTATTGCATTTCCAGTGGTGTCTCTTGACTGATTAGAACTGTATTTTAGTCACTGACACATCATCAATATTACCTTGTTATATGTATCAATAGCATCATTTGTAGTCTGTTCATAAGAGTAAAGTGTTTGCTAATTGTATATGTAATCTATCAACTATTTGTTTGGACAGACCCTCAAGCATAATGAGAAATAATATATGAAGTCTTCCTTACCTGGACCAGAGAGGAAGAACACAGAATACTGAAATGTGTTCCCATAAAACACTTGTGTTCATTTAAATAAACCAAAGTGTTTGTTTTCCATGAAAAGAATAAAGTAATTAAAACAGCCATGACATATTTAAAATGAGCCTCAGTGGCATCAAGTACACCAGGTGCCCTTAACAATTACGCTCTTCTTGATGTTCAATTGATTTAAATGGACTAGGAAAGACAATAATAGCATAGGAGTGTGTAGTGAAACAAAAAAGGCATAGACTGTTTTTAAACAGTTTGGATAAACAGGGTTCTCTATTAGCATAAAAATAAAATGTTGGCAGCATATTACTAATATCAACACGTGCATTTGGCATTGCCTTCATGCTGACGCTTTCAGTGTGTCAAATACTACTATCTTTCCTTTCCAAACAAAATACTTCAATTCTAATTAAAGAATATGTTTTAGGCTACAATGAACCTGCAACTCAATTCTGAATGCAAATTTTACTTGAATTATTTAATCTTTGTGGACAATTGTTACCTAGAACATTATGAAGCAAATTTCAATCACTGCCCTAATGAAAAGTGACTGTTTAAAAGCACTGAATTATGCTAAAAACATTTATTTGTTCTTACAGTCCATATTTAATGCAAATGTAATTAATTAACTGGTGAAAGTCATAATTTGTGGTCTGCCAGGCTCAGGTCTTTCCCACAGAAAAATACAGCCCTCAAAAGAACATGGAAATGGGCTCAAATACAATGAACTTACTGCTGTGAAGACTCTAACTAAAAGTCAGTGATAAAAGTTTAAAGCTAACCTTGTTCTGAAAGTTATAACAACCAAAACTGATCACCAACATACCAGTTGCACACATATGTGGGATGTGGCTTAGTGAGGGAGTTGTTATTGCTGGGTTAACAGTCAGACTCAATGAAGGTCTTTTCAGTCTGAGTGGTTCTATGATTCTATGGCAGGATTTCTGCAAAAGCTGGATCAGATTCAATTTTTGGAACACCATGACTTCTAAAGCAGCTTGCCCGTATTGGTTTCTAGTAAAACAGGTTGTATTTTACTATTGCATTAATGTGACAGAATACTCTGCATAGGAAGTTCTACATATCTGAAAGACAGCAATAAGGAAAATCTGAACGAGGTAAGGTGAGTGCCATAGCCCATAGGATGAATTTTAAAGAATAGGATTAATAGGCCTTTTGTGAGGCTCAAGTTTTGATCCCAACTGAGACCAGGTTCATTTTTCTTATGGACTGTACTGATAAGCTGCTGTTAGTGATACTTTTTCCCCTCCCCTGTTGCTACATGATGCCTAAACACTTCTTTATTTGAGAAAATAAGTTCTGTTTGCAGATGTGGAAGAGATTAATCGCAAGCAGCATGGATGATGTTGATCTCTTCTTTAGTCTTTGCTGGATGGGTAAGTATCTACTGGCCATCCTAAAAATAATTTCTGGTTTCCATTTTATACAGAAAATTTTTATTCAGGAAGATTCCTTTTTTACTCTGAGAAGCGGTACTGTGTATGTGAGAGTGTATCCTTGTCCATTCATCATCTGTTCATTTCACATATAAATTATATTCCAGATGTAATTACCTCATATGTCACATTAACATCTGACTAGAGATTAAAATCTACAGAAATTTGAATATCAATATAAAGTTGCCTTGCAGATAAAGTGTGCCCACCAAGAGTAAAGTGTGTTGATAAAGGTAAGTTATGAGTCCAGTAGTTAGCAAGTTCACTGAAGGACACCAAACCAGTCCCATCTCCATGGACCATATTTCTTAGCTTAGGATGTTACATTGTATAAACAGAAAATTCATAAAATTAATTATTATATGTGCATCTTCGTCTTGCAAGGGCACAAGTTCACTTTACTCAGTGCAGAAATTAAATTTATGTAGTAATGAATTAATTAATTCAATAGTATTTTAGCTATACAATTAAGTAATTAAAAACAACAACAAGCAGTTTTTATTCATTTCTGTCCCCTTCCAAAGCTGGGTGATTTCCCATCATCTGTTAGATGAAATATTACAGGATCTAGTGAGATGTCCTTCCAGCTGAGGACTACTGCTTCAGTTCCTCAACAGGAAACTTGTTCTTATCGTGGGCATATAGGTTGCTATGCATGTTGTCAGCTATTCAGGCTGATTACTTCCAGCAGCAGAAGAAAGATAGAAAATCAAAGCAATTCAAAAGCCTGGGTCAGTCAGTCTCACAGACTTGGGAATGTTTCTTCAGAATGGGACAATGGATTAGAAAATTGTGAATATTGTTCATCTTCTAGAGAACAATGAGTTACTAAACTACCATAGACAAAACTTAAATTTTCAAGTGCTCTTTCTATCCACCCATCTGGTAAGACTTCAGAATAAGCTTTTCAGAACCACCATGTTTAGGCTATTCTTATTTTGTAACAGCAACTCCTTGGCATGCTACAAAGATCGATAGTTCTTTACTTCCTTCAAGCAGCTGAAGTTGTCCACTGAGCAGAAACTAGCTAATGGGCACTTTCTGGGTATGCCAGTCACAGCAAGGGACATTCAGCTTGGGGCACTCTCTTCCCAGGTTTGCAACACAGTATGAGTATTGTTGGGCTCTTTTTCCCTTTAGGAAAGGACTATATATATAAAAAAATAAATCAGTAAGCTTCTAGGTATCCCATTTGTTCAGAAATTGAGTGATTTTTCAGTTCCATGTTGACTTAAGCATCTTCAATACAGAAAACAGGGAGAAGCTGTTTCATATGATAACATGTTACTTTAACAGAAGCATCTGCACTTCGCTTTCCTTCTTCGTTATTCAACTCTGGAAAACATTAAATGCCTTTATCTTTATTTTTATCTTTATTTTTTCCTCATTTTTATGTTCCAGTATATTATTACTAGTGTACACAATCGTAAACCCAGACATATGCTGCTTTTTTTATAGTTACTAAAATAACTACTACCAGGTCTTACAATTACTCAGAATGTAGTTTGATGCAATTAAATGAATTTCAGTAATCTACGTTCTAAAAAATTCAGTCCTACATTTAAGAAATCCTGAAATCTAGTCACTGCTCAAGAGGAACATTTCTGCAGCAAGGGACAGAACTTAAGGAGAAAGGAAAAGGGAGGTAATTCCTGCCTTTTACAGACAGAGTTGTAATCTGAACTGTCCAAAAGGAAGCTATGCAGAAACAGCAGCTTTTGCCACCATGTTTACACTAAATATGGAACTGCAGACAACTCAGTTTGAGTTAGGAGATACTGGCTGCATAACCTCTTCATTTAAGATATGACAGCAATAATTGTCTCTTGAGTTGCTTTCAGATATCTGGGTTCATCAGTTGGAAAGGTGGTTCATAAAGTAGCCTCGAAACATAACCAAGTAGTTATTGTTTTGAAGAGAGACTGAAAATAGCTAATTAGAATTAAAAGCAACTTCTGTAATATCCCATCTCCAGTCTTTTATCACTTTTTAAACTATTTACCTGAACCTGTTTTAAATATATCAATTTGTAATTTGTGATAGCTGTTGCCCTTATTAGTCATCTTATTAAAAAATCCAACCAAACAAATAACAAAATAATCCGAAACCCCCAAACAAAAACTCCACAGGTTAGTTTAGCTGGCATTTTTATTGCCTGTTTGTAGCAATTTGAAATTTCTGTCTCTGAAGACCAACTCCTGAGCCTGCTGCTTGTTCATTATTTAATTTATGGTATTTTGTTTAATTTAATGTAACAATAGCAAGACAGATAGCAAAAATTTACTTTGGGAAAATTATTAATTTGAAAAGAATTTACATTTAATTGACCCAAACTTTGATAGAATTAATAGACAAACAGTTATTTTAAAAACCATTTAATATTTATTTAGGGTTTGCCAACAACTCTGAGAGTATGTTCCTTTCTTTACCTAGCTCCAAATGTGTCTTTTATGCCACTTAGCTAGGAGAAACCAGTTTCTCACCCTAATAAAAAGTGGCAAGTTATCTGAGTAAGGACTTTTTATTTTTCATCTTGACCTCTCTTTGCTTTTTTCCATGTGCAGGTACTGAAAATAGCTGTGGCCAAGTTTTCTTGACTAGAGCAGACAAAAGCCAGTAACAGAAAGACAGAATCGTTGAGGTTGGAAAGACCTGAGATCATCAAGTCCGACCTTTAACTGAACACCACCCTGTCAGCCAGACCCTGGCATTGAGTGCCACATCCAGACTTACTAACATTTCTTACATCCTGACTATTTTCCAGTGTTCAATCCAATTCTTCTAAGAAAGCTCTGTATGACAGAACAAAAGTTTAGGATAATTTTATAAAATAGAAATAAAAGTGCCTTTTTTATCTTTAATGCTATTTATAACAGAACATCCATACATTTTTATTCTAATTTATTAAAGGGTTCTTCTACAAAGAGTGATTAAGATAGTCTATTTATTATCTTGTAAAAGCTCATAGCTTTACTGATAGTAATTTCATATGCCTTAAAAATAATAATTAAGCTTAGATTCTAAGATAATAAGCCTGAGTACAGATTTAGCTTTCATACTTGTTGTGTCAAAGGCCAAAAGTGGTTTTATGTAATTAATTTACTCCTACTTTTATTCAGATAGATGCTTACTGCCTATTGAAAAAAGACAGTTAGTTTCTTATGTATTCAGTGGTATGCTCTTGTAATCTTGGGTTTGGCAAACAATAACAGTTACAAATTAAACTATTCAACTTGAATTAAAGTTGGCTATAAAAATATTGTACTTCTTTTCTTTCCATTAAATTATTTAAAAAATTATCAGAGACTGTCAGTTCTGAATTAAATATTTAGATTAAATATTTAATCTAAACTCAAATATTTAGTTAAAATTCTACTGTGTGAAATTGAAGGTGCTTGGAAAATCTTCTTCTGCTTTATCTGCGTTGACCACACTTGATTTCCAAGGCATACTATGTGATATTTTACTTGTGTCTAGTTATACAAAGTTTATAATAAAAATGTATACTATTAATGAATTAGCAGAATTAGAATTATAATTTATTTATGCTTTTAGATCGCACAACTTATTACTTGTGTTATTATTACTAATACTGTTAAATTTATATTTTTGTTTGCTAACTAATAAAACGTCTAAACCTAAATCAACTTCTGCCTTTCAGCAG
>VXBI01010702.1:203447-223472 GCA_013397375.1 Toxostoma redivivum
AAGGAAGCATCTAGAGTGTAACCAGAAAAAAATAAGTGGCAAAATATAATCTAAAGTGACTCAACATTTCCCATGGTATTATTTTCCACTGCACTGGGCTAAAATATACTGACAGTTACTGTTCTGAAAAGGGGAAAAGCTCCATAAATAATAGGTAGGTCAAAGGAGTTCTGTCTAATTGGCGTTCCACAAGCTGAAGTAAATGCAAGATAGAGTTTATTAGAATTTCAAGTGCAGAAGGGTAAATGTTAAAAAGGCATTAAATAATTTAGGCAAAATAAAACATTTAAAATTGAAAGTATTCCATGAGCTACATGTTACAAAAAATAAACCAAAAAAGAAAAGTTGCTATATGTCTCTGGGACACTGGGAAGATGGCAATGAGAATCTGGTTTCTAGATAGATTTGCTAGATGAATGACAGCATGAAGCACAGATAGTGATATCAGCCTTTGAGTAAGTAAAATAAAACATGTACTTGTCTCTTACTACATTGCAAAAGATAGGCCAATTACAGTTTCATAGTCACACACTGTAACTCTCATATATATATATATATATATCATAATTTTATTTTTTTAAAGTCACATTTATTTCTTCATGTTCAACACACCTGGAAGTTGATAGAAAAAAAATAGCAGTATGAGTTTTAATTAGTCTAAAAGCTGATTTATCTACTTCCTCCAAGTGGCATTGGGATTTTCAGTGGGGGAAAAAACAATGGGGAGTGGGATCTGGAATGGATACATCAAAAAATTGGGCAGCATGAATTACTGCAGAGTTATCTACTAGAATTAGGAAACTTCTTCAACTAACAAAACCTCCATGGGGCCCCCGGACCTAATTAATAAAAATATATCTGCACTTCCTAAACACTAAGATTAGCAATGCCAGCAATACTGGCATTCCTTCAGCTCTAACACAGTATCTGTTAAAAACAGAAAGAAGGGGTTAAATTTCCCAGAGCATATGTCTAGGCTGCTGCATGAAGGAAAGCCTGTGTAAACACAGGTGGGAAAACAGATGGAGAAAGGAAAAGATAGCAGGGAGACCAGTCTTATCTTGGGTCCTTTGTGGTTGAGAGGAATTTTGCCAGTGACTACAGAAAAGAGAAGGATGAGACCACAGTGAACAGTCAGGCCTCTGTCCACCAGTGAGAAAGCAAATGAAGTAACAGCGGAGTCCTGAATATGTTCCCAGAAATCCTCCTTTGAGTAAGCTGTGCTGAGCCTTCCTGGCTGGGCAGTATGGGATTTATTCCATTGTTCTCCTCTCTGTAGGCATGTCAGCCACACTCTAACACACCGGTTCATGAAGGCAGCTCAGCAAGGGCTTATCTAAACCAGGACTACCTGAGTCTCTCCTCTGATTCCACAGGACTGGGGATGCACAGCACCTCATGAAACCACTCCTGCTCATCAAAGTCCTCTGCCCTAGCTTTGGGATAGCTTAAAACTCTTATGTTTGCAGGGGTAACAATCTCAGGCAAGTTATCAGTGGTTGAAAGCTGCTTTTCCACTTTTCTCTCCAAGCAGGAGCCTGCTGTCTATAGCTGAGCACATGGGAACACCATCTGACTGAGTCTGGGGTGAGGGGCATGCAGAGAAGTGCAGGGTCACAAGGTACCACGGAGCAAAAGGCCTTTCCAGAAGGGAAGGAGAAGTTGCAGAGCTTGATCTTACTATGATGACTGAAATAGCCCAAAGACCTACCCACACATGTGAGTAAGATGAAGGAGATAATTGGAAAGGATTTATTTTATTAAAGTAAACATCTCTTTAGTTTATTACACTACTGTATGTTTGATGTGAATAATTATCAGAGATTCTGAATTACCAACTTATATAATATTATTGAGTGATTCTGAAACAATTTACCACAGCAAGAATCAGAATTCGCACAGCAGTGGTAGTACATCAGTTTCTATCAAAATGTATCGGTATAGGTAAATTAGATAGCCTCATTTTATATGTTAATAATTCTGCTCTGTAAAGCCTCAGTAACTGATGAACTAATCTCTTCTATAAGTAAAAGATTCATATTCTTGTGCTTCATCTCTAAAGATGTCAAAATCTTTGCATTTTGCTGATTTTGTATGTATAGTGAAGAATTAATACACAATCTGTTCAGTAGTTCCTCCTATCACAAGAAGAGCAATTTCTAATCTAATCACCTGGTACTGAAAGGAGAAGGTTCAATAGGATTGAAACCTGGCAATTTCCTTCCTACCATTTATTACTGGGATTATATCATAAATGAGTTTTAACCACCAAGATATTAGAAAGACAAATATGCACTGAGACAGAGAAAGCAAAAATGGGGGAGCTGTCATTATCCACTACTATGTACTTTGTATTTTCAGTTTTGTAAACCGTAGATACTCAGGACAAGGGACAATATGACAAAAAAATTAAACCACTTCATAATCACAACAACCTCAATATACAATTGCTTGCATTTTTCACCTGCCTTCTGATTCTTATTCTCCATCCCAGGAAGCTGAGTCCAAGTGTGTTGATCTCATGTTTTCAATTTAGCTTAACTGCAAACACATGTGTGGTCAGGTTTTCCAACTCGCTATCTGAAAGGCATAAGCACCTTCCCACTCTTTTCCAGCTTCTGGAAGTTGTTCAGATCTGTGCTTGCATTTTCTTCCCTTTCCCATCAGTCTCACACCCATGAAGTTCCCCTGCACTGTCAGCTGCCCTGTCTCCCATTAATTTGTACCACTCACAACCTGACTCCTGCCCACAGAGTCCTCTCTCTGTTGACATCTATCTCACTCCCCACACTCTTCCCTAGTTTTGTCCTATGGTTGTAGTCCACACCATCCATGCATTCTCTCCTGACCTTCCTTCACATGTCACTAACCCTACAGAGGCAGCTAGAAGGAGTTCGTAATTCCTTGGATAAAGAACTGGTTGAAGGGTCACATCCAGAGGGTACTAGTCAATGGCTCAGAATCCTGATGGACATCCGTGAAAAGTGGTGTTCCTCAGGGATCCATACTGTGACCAGCCCTCTGTAGTGTCTTCATTAATCAAATAAATGAAACAATCGAGTGCACCCTCAGCAAATTAGCAGACAGCACCAAGTTGAGTGGGGCTGTTGACAGCTCTGAAGGACAGGATGCCATCCAGAGGGACCTGGGCAAGCTCGAGAAGTGTCTCCATGGGAATCTCATGGGGTTTAACAACATCAAGTGCTGATGCTGCACCTGGGTCAGATCAACCCCTGGTATCAGCACAGGCTGGGCATGAACAGCCTCAGAGCAGCCCTGCCCAGAAGGACTTGGGGGTGCTGTGGGTGAGAGGCTGGACTTGCCCTGGCCATGGCACTCCCAGCCCAGAGAGTCAAACATGTCCTGGGCTGAATCCAGAGCCCCGTGGGCAGCAGGGCAGGGAGGGGATTCTGCCCCTCTGCTCTGCTCTGCTGAGACCCACCTGGAGCACTGCATCCAAAGCTGGGATCACCAAGACAGGAAGGACTTGGACCAATTGGAACAAATCCAGAGGAGGCCAAGATGGAAGGCTGGAGCACCTCTCCTATTAGGCAAGGCTGAGAGAATTGTTCTGTTCAGCCTGGAAAAGAGAAGGCTTAGAGGTGACCTAATTGAGATCCTCTGGTACCTGAAGGGAGTCCCCAAGAAAGAGAGAGACCTTTTACAAGAGCACGTGGTGAAAGGACAAGGGGAAATGGCTTCAAACTGAAACAGAATAGATTAACATTAGATACTAGGAAAAAATTCTTCACTGTGAGAGTGGTCAGACACTGGCACAGGTTGCCCAGAGAGGTTTCAGATGCCCTATCCCTGGAAGTGTTCAAGGATGAAGACTTGGAGGGGTCGCTTAGCAACTGGCTCTAGTGAAAGGTGTCCATGACCATGGTGGGGGGAGCAGATCTAGATGATGTTAAAAATCCCTTTCAACCCAAGCCATTTTATGTTTCTATGATTCTACGGTAATTTCTATTGAGCACAACCTTATTTCCTCCCATATGAAAACTGTGTCAGAGTCAGTGTGAGAAGTTTCTTTTGTACTTTTAAAAGATGCACCTACTGCTATGCTGACAGTGGCAGCAATCCCATTTCTAATAATGGGAAACTAGGAGCAAAATTTCTAATAATGGGGAGCTAGTAGCAAACAGAGAGTAACAAATGAGGGAGGACATAAAAACATCCACGGATGTTTCAAAGAAATAAGATATATATAGTTCAATTAAAAAAAAAATCTAATAAAACCCGCTGTAGAGTATTAAAATCCCATGATTCTTCACTGGTAACTGTGGCTTATATCATTTGACTGATGTAGAAATGACTATATAACTGCACAATATAATGGAAATTAGTTTCATGTATTTTTCCTTGTCTAATTCCTGTCCCTTTTATAAAAAATCAAATGAACATACTATGGGAGGACAGGAATTCTAAGGTGAGGCAGTAAAAAGTTATTGTTTTCTACAAATGCCAGCAAAATGGTAAAGGGAATATGGCCTATTGAAAGGATAAAACCAGAAACTGCTTTGAAATTCCTACTAGCACTTGGAGGAGATATATAGGATGATAATGTTCTTCAACCAGCAGTCTGAAAAAAACCCACTTTTTGGGATGAAAATGAGCATCCTACACACTGCTGGCCTGAAAAATGCTCCTGCACACAAAGTTCAAGAAGATTACATTTATGAACACACATCAAGGTCAAAGGACAGAATGTTCTTCCCACAGAAATACCAAGGAATAAACCACAAGATCTCTGTGGTTACAGTATTGTATTTACTCCTTTCCTCCCAAAAGCACACACTAGTGAGCACAGATGAGGAAGGAGGCAGACAGCAGTCAAATCCTGATCTTTCTATGGTCGCCACTTTGCATGTCCCCCAAAAATGAACAGAAAGCATACAGCAGAGGTGTAGCCTGATTCATCTATTCCACTGGTCGTTAGCCAGGCATACTCTTTTTGAGAAGAATTAACAACCAATTGTAAGGTTTATCTAGTTTCTTATTAGACCAGATCTAAGCCTGTTTTTAATTAGAAATAAAGATTAGCAAGAGAATTTAAATGTCCAACATCAGTCCTCAAACCTTGAGATATTTCCTTTTTTATACTGCAACTTTTGGTTTTCCAGATTTTCATTCTCCCAGCAATCTCCATCCAAGTCACTCCCAGATACTTGTGACTCTGCTTTGTTTCCTCTTAAATCTTCGCTTTCACACTAATCTCCAGTTCTCCCACAACTTAAGGATTTTTTTATACTGGTAAGGTTTTTTTACCTAATTTTTTTTTCCTGATATAATGTTAGGACAGAAATATTTTACATATTAGGAGTGGTTTTCCAAATCCAAGGCAGGATGCTGGTGAAACCTTCCACTGTTCTGGAGGTGAGCCTACAAATCTCTCCAGAGCCAAGGTCCCCGGGTAATTCAGCTCTGGGACATACCTGACAGAAGTTAGCATCTCTGAGCTGGGACGAGAACTTTCAAAAGACAAGACATTTAACAACTGAAAAATGATCTGTTTACACATGGCACACTGTCACCTGTGTGCCCTTTACTTCCTTTAGGGAGCACAGGTGTTGATATTGATGTGTTGTGTCAGACCTGGGAGCTACACAGATCTGTTGTAAGAAGTAGCATCTTAAACATAGTGTCAGCTTCCCATTTCTCATGAGTCCATTCAGGAACAAATGGGGTTATTGGTCTTGGGATTTGAATGCAGCCTTTATCTTTCAGTTTATTATTTTATCACTATCCAATATTCCTCATGTCTGCTTTGGTCAGGAAGCTTTACTCAGATTCTGATATATGCTTCAGGGAAAGCAGGTGTTCTCCAGAGAAATGAGAATTTTAGAACTGTTTTTATTTTATGCTTTGATAATCCAAACCTTTTCAATTCACAGATACCTGATTTGCAGCTTGTTTTCTCTCTTTTCAGCTGCAGTCACAGAATTATAAAATCATAGAATGATTTGAGTTATAAGGGACCTGAAGAATCATCTCGCTCCAAGTCCCTTGCCATGGGCTGGGATGCCATTCACTAGATAGGTAGCTCAGGGCCCAACTCAGACTGGCCTCAAACATGACTGTGGATAGGGCATCCACAGCTTCTCTGATCCAGATTGTTCTCCCCAGCTGGAAATACACCTCTGGAAATTCACAATATATGGTGTTTTGCTACAACAGATCTGAGCCACACCACTTTGGATCTCGGGGCATTTCCTCTCTCAGGTTCTCTCTCCCTGTGCACTTGCCTTTTTTCACCTCTCCTCACCCCTCCATGCCACAGCAGAAGCTATTACCTGCTATTCTGTTTTCCCCAGCAGGCATTACCACCCATTTCTGCAACACCTGTTTCATCCCAGCTGCAGTTTGGATGAGCAAAAGTGCTTTGGTTTGCAGTGCAGTAACTTCCTGTAGTGTCTGGATATTGCAAGTAGCTTATTTTTTTTGTCTGCATTCCTGTTAAGAAGGGTAGCAGTTGAACAGGATGAGCTAAATAGTTGTTTGCACTGCAACAACAGGCTGACAGTTATGTAAAATACTTTCATGAGCAATCTCCTCTGATCCTCTGCTGGTTCAGAGAAGTATTATGGCCAGATTCAGCACGCAGGCTCTTGCAAACTCATTTTCATAAACTAGGGCACTGCTAAGCATAGAGGAGACCAAGACCAAGGTTGCTGTTTCTTCATCCTCAGCATTTACCTTTTCTTTCTGCTTAATCTCCTGTCTTCAGCATCTACAGCTTAATCCTGTGGGATAAGCACTAACCTCTTTACCAAAGTGCTTCTACAAATACTGGTGATACAAATCACCTTGCAGAGGCTACTTCAGAGTGACAAGGTCTTCTGGCCAGATCAGTAGGAGTTGCTTTAGCGTATTATTCTAAAATGGGATTAGTTAAGTAACTCTATAGCCCAATTGAAACGCTGAGACCAATTCACTTTTCTTAGCTTCCCCCTTCTGTATACCAACTAAATGGCACTGATTAGGCTTTCAATTGAGCCTTTACTGAAAGCTGTTCAGGTCAGTTATGGGCTCATTCATGGAATTCAATAGCAAATTAATACAATGTCCAGCTAACCAGTCTGCTCTCACGGGCAGCAGTAGTACACACACCAGTATTCAAGCAACTTCTAAAATCCAGCCTTTCTGCTGCTTGTGGAAGCAGACACCTATTCTATTGCACAGAGATAATTTACAGTCAGAGGGAACAACTATTTTATATCATCAATTATTAATAATTATTGTAAGAAAAGCAACTGCTTTCATCAAAAGATACAAATTCAGATGCCTCATCTAAGCAAATAACTATTTTTCATTAGGATTACCAGCTTAATTTAATTAGGATTAAAATTAATACCTGATTTTTATTAATATACATCTGTTACAGGGCTACCTAGGAAGTCCTGTTTCTCACAGTATATATTGGAAGGATAAACATTGATGTGTGCTAAAATTCAGTGGAAAAGCACTAATAACACCTTGAAATATTCAGGACTACAATATATCCCACATAAATAATGCTCTTCTATTCATAGATAGTTTTGCAATTCTTACTGTGATTTTTACCTTTAGATTTTTGACTCACAAAAATTGTATTCTTTTTAAAAATTAATTTTACCTTTAAAAAGCTATAAAATTACTGTGCAAATTATTACATTTTTATTTAAATGTTTTCTGTTAAATAACAGCAATCTTAATTCAAAATAACTTCAGTATTCTGGAAGGTCATTCTGCATTTGTAATAGCTGTCCTCACAACAGTAAGCAGACTCTGAATTTTTTTTTCAGAAATATTTTGCACACTCTTCACTGCATTTGAATTGTCTAGGCAAGTGACTCTTAGCTAACATTCAGAACTCTATTTTTGTCTGTCATCTGTACGTATTTTGTTCTATTGCATTCACTCCAGTGTTATCATTCATTTTTTCCTACTCACCTCCAAAGTAAGAGCCATCTGTCAGCTTCAGCTCCTTGTTGGACTTGGTGATAACGCCAGCAACACCATGTTGAATGAAATACATCTTCTTACCCACAGCCCCTTCTCGGATAATATAATCTCCAGGTTGGAACACCTCAAATCTCAGTTTGCTTAGCATGGCAGTCACAAAATTTGGGTCTGCATTAGCAAAAAGAGGCATTGTAGCCACCAGCTTCCGACAGTTGAAGTTGACAATCTCCTAAATAGGAAGGAAACATAATGATAATAATGATCAATAAATATGTTCAATATTCTGGGCATTGAAAAAAAGATATTCTGCTTTCTTAACAAATAATTTCTTTATGCTCGTACCGGACTTTTCTGTGCCTCTGTGCTGGCTTTATAAAATATTTTCATCTGTTTGTAGTGAAGTGATTGAAACAAAAGTGCAGTCTGACTTGTATTTCTAAGGTTGAAAGTTATCTTCTTCTGGTGACTTTTCATATATTATTTATTATTCCCATTCAAGTTTAAGGGGATAATATGACAGAAAGGTAAAAATTAAATAGGAATTACACTGCTTGACAACCAGATTGGCTGTTGCCATAACTACATTAAGTGGTGAAATTATGCAAGTCCTATGTTTCCAAATATTACACCCGTAACATCTTTCTGTTTTGAACGTAACCAGCAGTAACATAAATATATAATACAGTTAGCTAGTTGAAATCAACAGGAAAATTCCTTGCGGTTTCTAATTAACTTTATTAACAGAGAGACACACATTACTGCCCTTTAAAGAGACGTATATAACGTAGACCCCTATATGCAGAAAGCAGTACTGTTTTCCTAGGGTCTTAAGGACTTCTCCTACCAAGGAGAAACTGCATTCACATATGCAGAGCACACTATGAACACATCTACATGAAAAGATTAGTACCAAAAAAATCTGCAAATGTCCTACTTGCTTTAAATAAATAAAAACAAAACAAAACCCCATGAACAATTTATGAAATATTTTCAAGCTCATCTTTTGCAGACCTTACATTGTCTTGGGAAATTAACTTGGTCAGTTGCCATTACAGATTTAACATTGTATTGAAAAACCGAGACTAATCAGTATTACACACGGAGAGGGGCTCGGGCAGGCAACATCTACAGAAGTAGCAAACCCAACATGACAGGAAGAGCAAATATAATCATCTGTATATAAATGCAATCAGAGCAAATAAAAGAAAAATACAGCCAGCAGTCACTTAACTGCTTCACAAAACTAAGTATGCCTTTATTGTCAGTGGAGTACCCCTAGCACTTCTTACATTAATCTAAGGCTTCAAGATTGATGTAAAGGAGACATTCCACCTACCAGTGCTCTCCTTCCCATGACTGTATCCCTGCTGGAAGTGGCTCCTTCAATTTCCTATGCATCTGCTGTCTCATATATCTCATATATGCCATGCAGACAACTCTGAGCATGAAGCTCAGATATCCAGAAGCTCAGATTATCCACTGATCAGACAAATTATTTTCCTCTCCCAGTCCCACAATGTAATACCCTGCTTGTAGACATGTCAGGGAAGTTCAGGTAATTTCACACCATAAGCAACAAAACCACAGTGGGTTCTTCAAATCAGTTTCCTTGCATCTGGAAAAGATGTGGGAATCCCCTTCTGAAGGGAAGACATTTGCTACTGAAGCAACTAGCAGGCAAGTGCAATAAGAGTGAGGAGAGTGAAGAAACAACCACCTTTTCCTGAGCAATCACAACCTTTCCAAATAAATCTGGTGGGACTTAGAAAAGTAAATTGGAACAAAATGTCTCACCAGGCACCCTATGAACTAGTCTCCCATGTAAAAAAACATGGTAAATTTGATGCAAGACATCTTCTGTTTGCCTGAATCCAAAAATTTTCTCAACTATGCGAACTGCCAGATAGGTGACATTCAAATCTATGAATATTGCTGAGTCAGTAGAGGGGAAATACCAAGATATCCTCTAAGTGTATTTTCATGAGGCAGTAAGTATTGTAATGAGATTCCAACTGTCTATCTTTCTAAAGCATGAAGAGAAGCTTGTTCTCCTTCTTGTTTAAACTCCACATTTCTTAGTGAAGCTCCAGCCATCACCTCCCTCCCAAAGGAAAATTATTTGCTTCCCCCACTGCTAGCAGTATGGTGCCATCCCATGAGGAGCCCAGATTATATCCTCTTCTCCCTGTGAGACTGCCTTGCTGCTGTCTCCACTGATGCTGGCAACAGCTATTACTTGTCTTGTCTTGCTTAGGGACTTTTCAGTAGGCTTGCTGCTTGTTTTCTGCTTCTGGAAGTGAATAGCTTGTCTTGCATGCCCACAAGGCAGAGAAAGGAAATTACTAAAGAAAGCAAAAATTGACTGGATATTATATAGAAGCTGGTGGGGAAGCACAGAAAAGGCTGGGAGAGTAGAGAGTTCAGCTCCAGCCAAGATTAGGAAGAAAGAGTAAAATAGACTTAGGTGGAGTAGTACTACGAAAGAGAGAATGGGAGGAAAACAAAAAGGAGGAACACAAAGACCTAGGAAAAAATAAACAGAAAAAAACCAGCAAGAAGAAAGCTTGACTTTAAAAACAGGTTGAGAAATGGAAATTGCGGAGAAGTGAGAACACAGGAACACAAAACCTGGAGAATAGGTGTCTGGAGTGAAAGCTGAGAAGTAGGGCATTTTAAGTAAACAAAAGAGAAATTGGAAAAAAAAAAAAAAAAAAAGAATGCNCTGTAACACATCTTTAACAGTATGATAGGAGAGATTATGATATATAGAGAGGGGAGAATTGAGACCTGTGTGACTCCTTTGTGCAGACCCAGTCCTACCAGCCCAGAAAGAAATTAATCTCATCTTGGGAATCCCAACAAAACATAACCTTGAAAGAGGATTTTCACCCTTGGAATCTCGTGTCCTCCTATGGCTCAATCTTCTGCCCACTTTTCTCTCCCATTATGTAATCTGTATCTGGATATACCCATGTATACACACACATTATCCTGCTCAGCCTGAGCTGCCTAATGAAGGTACCAACATAGCTACAAAACCACCCTGCTGAGGTAATTTCAGCTGTTATTCCTAGTAATGCATTCATTTTGTTGATTAGTTTTCTGTGAAAGTTTGTGCTAAAGTACAAACTTCCCTTATTTAAGATGTTAGAAGGTGGAAAATTACCGAGGGAGAAAGAAATGTGTCATTTTAAAGTGCTTTGTTTTTCTTTAAAGTGTTCTTTTATTTAAATATGAGATCATTCAGAGCAAGTAAAATACATTTCCCTGAGTCTTAATCACAGGCAGTTCTGCAATTTCAGGTTCTTGTGTATTACTTTAAATATCATCCTGGGGAGAAAGAAACAGTAAAGATTATGAAAGTGTTTTATATAACTCAGAAAGTACTAGGAGAAAAAGTTCTGTGTTTTAAAACAGAGGTAACAAAAGAACAAACTGAGAAATTAAGAGTTGACATTTTGTACAGAGAAAAATCTTTCACTCATATTTTGCTTTTAATTCTTTGGAGGTAGACTGGAAACAGACTATGTTGCCCAATATGATATCTTCATTAAATGAGATTTTGTCTCACCTCTACTTGATGAAAGTACCAAATGAAGCCTGAGGAAAGGATCAGGGAAGAAAATACCAAATGAAGCTTAAAGAAGGGATTAGGAGTGCATTATATAGCTGAAATGGTTAAAGAGCAAGAATGAATCAGACCTAGATGGAGCAAGTGTTGATATATTCCAATTGCTGGTCTCTTACACAAGAATTAAGTCAGAGATGCAATGGTCTGCTTTATATAAGAGATTGGTTAGGTAATTACACTGGCTTCTGCTCCTTTGTAGTATATTGGATTTATTACTCATCTTGAACTTCACAGATTTTTTTTCAAATAGATGTCAAAGCATCAGATATAATTTTGTGTGGTTCAGTATTTCGTGATGGCTTCTCTGAATGTTACAGAAGCAGTCACGAGGCTGTCCCAGCTGTGACTGGAGTTCTCTGATGGCATCTAAAAGCTTTTAGGACATCATTTCCAGAAGATTTTTAGATGGATTGCCATGCTTTTAGTTAGACTGACTGGAAAATCCTGTTGCCACAAAAAAGGAAAAGTTATTGAATGATCTGTTTGTCTGAAAAGTTCTTCACTTTTTCTCAGTAATCCAGTTGAACTAGTAAAAGGTACTACTTCCATCTACAGACTATGTTCTTATATGTAGGCCATTTAGAAAAGTATCTTAGCTTTTTTAGACTTCTACATACTATTGCAAAAATCTAGTGTATAACTGTAACAGTGCACTTTATTTTCAGTGTAACTTTACATTTTGCTTTCAAAGAATGCAAAACTAAATTAGTCTTCATTTCTTGAACACTAAAAGGAAGAAATGATTTTTCTGAGAGAACTATTTTTTCTCTTAGAAATAACTTGCAAATGAAAAGTTACTGACCCATCATTAAGAGAGAACTATAGGAAAAGGCATGATATTTAGGGATTTGGGGTTGTTTGAGCAGGATAGATATATTTAACCCGGGTTTTAAGAAGCTATATTCTGTATGTGTTCATGATTTCCTGGAATTTTTTAACCCATTGGTCAATTATCGTCAAGTTTGGCAGAAAAGAGGCATCTCACTGATACTAAGTTCTCACAGGTTTACTGACAGCAGGCAGTCAGGAGGACTAGGATTAGTATCCCACTGAGGGAATGACTACATCATTATCTAACAACTTGTTAAATGCCAGGAAATCTACATGTGGCAATGGATGCAATACTCTTCCTTTCTGGTGCACCTGAAATAGTTCAAATTGCTTTGACACATTCTGTTTAATCATCTCTACAGTGTATGACTTAAAAATAAATTTTGCTCAAAGGCCTTTCAGGAAAATAACAACTATGTACATTTTTTCTCATTGAATGGGACTGGCACAATTTTCCAATTTTTTTGTAGTTTTTCAATTACATTGATCAGTTTCAACCATAGAGACTGCTTAAATTTTACTTAGAACATGGTAACTCTTCCATAGTATGTCTAGAAATGTGTCAAGACACACTACTCTTTTTCCTTTAGGACTTGGTATTTTGTCATTTTGTCAATATAACTGGACATTCCTTGTGTCTGTTTCAGAAAAGCTCCCTGTGTAGCCTCTTTGGTTATGTATTTTAAATCCCAAGAATGCTGTGATCTGAGATAACCAACATATCTGACGTACGGACAAAGCCAAAACCTGAATAAAATCTCTGATCTCTAAGGCAAAGAGACTCCGTGGAATCTCAATTGCCTTGAAAACCAGTGACCAGCCTGTCTATTTACATTCTCAAAGCCCTCCAGTTCCCAGGACCTCCAGCATACCTGGATAAAGGGTAGCCACATGCAGAAAATTTGCCATCCAGCTGTGAGATAAATTTAGGCAAAATGAAGGAAGTAATAGATAGGCTTTGCAGCAAAATAATGAATGAAATTCCAATTCCACCAAGACTGACAGGACTGAGTTAATGCAGGATTTTTTTTTCTATCTAGCTCTGTTCAACTCAGATTAAGACAAGTCAACTCTAAATAGAGCATATGTTAGCTGGTATTGCTGTCTTCTAAGAGAAAGCAATGTTTTTCATGTGTTTGCAATCAAGAAGGATGAAGATTTGACCAATTATACTTTCTTGGCATAGCTAATGAAATATTTGCCTTCTGCATAATTTTCTGTCATTCCCTTTTTGATTAGAATTTTCTATTCAACTCCTTATATGCATTTTTTATGCTTCAGTATTATTATCGCATTAAATTCAAATGCAGACATAATAATCCTTTTGAGGCAATATGGTTCAACCAAACCTCCAATAAAGTCATTCTTATGAAAGATATCCATCTTTTTCCCAGCTTGTTAATTGATTTAATGGAGCTTAAGAGAAAGCAGTTCTGTGCATCTCAATCTTGGATTGTCCACTATATTTAGTAGATAAAAAAAGAGAAAAAGAAAGAAAAAATACACTGTCTGAAGGCAGTCTGTAAAAGAGAGATAGCCAGTCTAATTTCAAAACTCTGAGAAGTCCTGATAATTCAGATAAGTACTTAAAGTTTGGGCCATATGACCAGTGACTACTTGAAGGTTTCACCCTTTGAACTGTTCTGCTGAACAAATTTTCTCTATGCATGTTGTTTGGAAAAAACACCTACAGCTTATTACAGAAGGTAATGTAGAATTAGTGCTGTACCATAACAGCAGTTGCTGTAGAGACTGTTGTGTCTTATTAACCAAATAAATAAGCTGCTATTTGCAAAAGTATTTACAATCACTATTTCAGTTTTTCTGCCCCTGAGTAACTAAATATCTTCATTCCTATTTGTGTGTGTGTACACTGGAGTGTTATATTTGTTAATCCTATACAGTATTTTAAAAATAATATCTTGGGGAGGGTAATTAGGGCTGAAATCTTTGTTTAGCAGGCACTTTAAATATTTAAGTTGCCCACTATGCCAATGAGAATACAGATTTAAACACATGTACTTTAAAACTGTAGCAAAAAATGAATCCTAAGAGATGTGATGTTGAAAAAAATCCTATCATCACCAATACCAATCAGCTATCAATATCCTATTGATATCCATATGATTATCCATATTTTGTGCTAGTGCATGGAAAAGTGGCATGAGTTGGACTTCATGTTTGCTTGACAATGTTTTTCTAGACATCACTTTCAGTGATGAAGAAAGGAGAAAGTTTTGCTAATAACCAGAAAACGTTGTCCAATCTGCTTGCTCACAGGTTAGTCTCTGCAGCACTGCTTTTCCACTGTCTCTGGAGCCTCCAGTCACCTCCTCCAGCTGGTGATCCGCTGGTGATGGAAACCACTTTCACTACTATGCATTTGTACTGAAATTCCACATGCCATCACCAATCAATATGTCATCTGTGTGGCAGCTACTATTTTTTAATACTATATCCTCCAAAAAAACCAGTTTAATTGCTACTTACAGCTTTTCTCAATGAAGGGTATCTCTTATATCCACCAAAGTCAGTCAGGTTACACCTGATCACCACAAGAAAAAGGGTTTTGTTTCAGAATAGTGCTGGAAGGAGTGCTGCTGTTCTCAGGACAGTGCTCAATTCACCTGATAGCAAGGGATAGTAATTGTGCTTGAGTGAAAGAAAAAGAGAGACAGTGGAGATTCACAAAGGCAGCCTGAGTTACATTTGTGTGAATGATTAGGTAAAATATATTGATTGGAGTGCTTTATTATTTAAAACACACAGTTAGAATGCAGGACAACCTAAAGAGTTTCTCTCACTTGAGAAGGGAAGACTATGAATAGAATAACTTGTGGATGAAAGCAGGGAGAAAGAAATCTGTGTTTGAAGCTATAAGGAGTGATTGGGGCCAAAACCAAGTTTGAAGCAAAGAATGAGGCGGTGGGAAAACATAAACATACCTTAGAAGAAATGGAAAGCTATGATTTGGATACAAGTTTTTTGTTTTCTATCTGATTTGCACTTGTTTGATCAAGATCAGAAACTGAAGCTGTGGATGCTTCCACGGAAAGTTTATTGTAATGCTCTGAAACAGGCAAGGAATTCCTTCTGCCATTCCAACTCTCTTTCTTTGTTCTGTCCTCTCTTCTTCTGTCCCCCATATACTGCAACCCAAATGGCCAAAACTGAGCAAGATCAAAGTTCTCAAGAGAATGTGCTTTATCTACACCCTTTATCTACAACAACAACCAGGAAAACAGTTATTTAAAAATCAGTGGTGATTTGTTCACCGAATTATTTTACAGCTCTTGAGCAGCTCTGGACAAGAAATACTGTTATCCTGTTAATTGCTAGGTTAACACTTACTCTTCTTATAATGAATTAAAAGCCCATTGGTTTGAAGACTCTCTCTATAAATTTAAGTGGCTTAAATTAAATCTTACTGATTATACTGGATAAATCTCAGTTAGCTGAAATACCTGCACTGAAATTATGTTTAGTGTTTTTAAGTATGTTTCAGTTTGCATCTAATTTGATTTGCAACTATTCAATGAAGGCCTACTCTATATTATGTGCAAGAAACATCAAACTCTCAACTCTATCTAACACACAAAATTTAGACATTTTTTAGACAATGCATATTCCACATTTTAAAGTGGTAAAAGAGAGCTTTTATAATGTATGAGAATTACTTATATTTCTTAGGTAAATGTGTGACAGGACCCTGAATGCCTGTATGTGTATGTGCTGGAATATTTACAATGCCAGCTATAGAGGTACATACCTATATATAACAGAAGGATATAAAAAGAAAGATAAGGAGGATGCACAATCCCTTTCTAATTCTGAACTCGGCCTTCATCACTGCTTTGCAATGTGAACTGGGACAAGATAATTGTAATACCCTTTGAATTTGCCTTCGAAGGAAACTACTGCCAAGGATGCTGAAGTGGGATCAGGTGCAACAGCTCAGTGATCTTATGTTGTGAGTAGCAACTTGCAATACAGGTGTAAGAAGCCCATGACCCACATTCAGGCCACTGCACCAGAGGCCAGGTGTGCCGAAGTAGAAAAATACTGAAAGTTCTGATTTTAGAGCCCTGGTTTACAGTGAAACATGAGGATGATTCTCAGTTGTAAGGGTGAGACATGGAGAACTGGCTCCAGAAACGTTAACAGCAGGTCATAAAAATGAAGTTTCTGGGAATAATTTAGTAGAGTGTCAGCCAGACAGCCCTCAAGACAGGATTTTCTTGAGAATACCACTTTGGCTAATATTGGTAGCTGCAGGGAAAAGAGATGAATAAATGGCAAGGGAGTTGTTAAGAGTGGAAAAACTTCCAAAGAGGGCAAATGGTGACAGCAAAAACAGCCTCAATAGCAGATCATGTGGAGCAAAGAGAAGGCAATCTGGCAGGAGTAGACTAGTCAATGTGTATTAGTAATAACCACAAGAGTAAAAGTAATGCATCAGACTTTAAACATCCAGTAGGCAGACACACTAAATAATGCCATGGCATCAGAATAACCGAGAGTCACTTTGCAACTAGGAGCCAAATCACGGTCAAGGCTTGACACATCAAGGATGCACCAGACATCCTCAGCATTTTTACACCCTGAAAACTTATTCTGTAGAACATGGAGAAGAAGCAGCTATATAAATAAAAAACAAGAAAGCACGGGAGATGCCTACAGCCTTCTGCTGTCTACATTTAGTACTGCTGCTCTGTTTGCTCTCTGAATGCCACCACTGAGGCCTTAGATACTTGTGCATGTGCTTCCACTCCAGGACTGGACATGCACTAAAATCAAAGGGGCCTGATGACAGCAGAAACCACCATTAGCATCTGTGCATGAACCCAGGAAGCCACGGGATTCACTTCTTTACATAATTTTAATTTTCTTTTTCAAAACAATTTCAGNCTCTTAGTGAATTAAATATAGGCTGAGGTTTATTTCCATAAGAAATATATTCCTATAATTTATTCAGAAAGTTCTTCAAATTCTCTTTTGACTATATCTTAATCTCTACCTTTATGAATAAATGTATCTATATTGATTTTATATCATAGGAGGACCCCTAAACCCCTTGTAACTACAATTCATTTTAAGGTAATATATTATAAATATAGTCTGGTGACTATAGAAAATATGTGCTGAGATTCATGGCAACAGTAGAAAAAGAAAGACCATATCAGAGTACCTAATGCAATACTTGCACTTAGTAATTTGCAAATACATCATGAGAGTTTTACACAGCATTATTCTCACACAGACATCCTGGACATGTGTCTGTGTCAGAATGTATGCATGTGTATGTATAATAAATATATACATGTCTATAATATACACACATATGCATATATATGCTCTCCCACACATGTATTTATATGTTTGCATGGACATACCTGTATGTCTACAGATGTATATATTTGTACATAAAATGAAAAAAAAATCAAAGTGTAATTAATTTATGTGTCCCATTAGAACTGCATTTCAAATTAGATTTAGTTATCTTATTTAGAGGTTGATACAACTCGTGTAAGAGTTTGTGCTTGTATAACCCAAGCTATAATCTAAAGCAAAGAGGTGAGAGGAAAGAAGATTCTGCTCCAAGTCCCAATTATGTTCTTTGGAAATGAACTGTCCTGATGTTCTATATTCTGCAAGGACACATGATCTGTATCTATTTTCAGTGAACATCTTCTCACATGGTGGCCTAAAAATAGGCTAGCCATGAACTTTAAATAATGGCTCAGGAAGGGTATTAACCTCTTTCTCACATTCTAAGTTTGTCCCATTGCTGTAAGTATCAATATTATGAAGAACGTATCTGGTGTTAGAGAATGACAAAGCAAGCTACATACACTCCATTTCTGCTTCTCTACAGATGTCTTTGCCTCTTAATTCCCTTCAAGGTCTGTTATATAAATTAAGCTGTCCAAACACAATGCTGACAGCATTTCTCTTCCTGTAAGTAGTGAATCTGTTTTCTGACAGGTGTTAAAAAGCATGAACCATTTAATTTCCAGCCATGCAGGGTGGAAAACTTTCTACTCTTGGTAAAATATGGATGATTGTGAAAACTTGTATTTTCATAAATACACAAGTGCTTATTCAATGTGTGGCAATGATTTGTACATAAAGTTGCTCACTTTTTGTTTTGGGGACAGTGGTTATCTGTATCAGCTGCATTTCCCAAATCCTCTATTACAACTCCCATAGCATAATGCAAATTTTTCAAATGTTTCTCAATAATTCTGCAAATTTCTTACTTTTTAAAATAGAACACAGATACATTGTTGCTTCCTTATTTTCAATTTAGTAAAAGAAAATATCCTCACTATGAAGTAAACTTAATTTTTTAATACGTGTAAGGGATATTCATGAGATCACAAAAATAAAGGTTTTCAGTTGCACAGTGATCTAATGATAGCCATACAGGCTCAAGTGAGAACTGCTGGTTACAAAGAATGTGGCTTTTCTTTAAATTGATATATTTACCACAGCTTTTTTTTATTTTTTTTTATTTTTTTTTTAATTTTTTTTATTTTATCCACAAAATACTTTAGTGGTCTAGCAAGGCATCACCCAGCGCTTCAGTAGTGCACAAACATGCAATGATCAGCTCTTAAACTTGCAACTGTTCATGCTTTAGAGCACCTCATTTGTATCCTTTCAACTAGCCATAGAGTTTTTTTTTTTTTTTTTTCAAAAGTGAGGGAAAAGAAAAATGGATTTATCGAGAAGAAAATTAACATAGACTCCAGAGAACAAGATAGGAGATTAAAATCCTTTGCAGGGAACTCCTTGCCTACTACTGCCAAGGCTGGCTTAGGATCCAGTGCTACTACTGAGCCAGGACTGTGCAAAGATATTGTGAAAATGGTGGTGGGGACAGATAAAAATATGGCTTTGAACTCAGGCCAGGAGCTACCAGGAAGTCTGTACCTGTACTCACAGTGTCAGACTCCACATTTTGCTCCTGCTTTTAATTTCACTCATCTCTGAGGCTCTCATTAATCACTAGAAGTATCACATATTAAGTTCTTTCAGTGTTGGACACCTACCTTTAAATGAAACAGGTGTAATTCAACACCTTGTGCATCCATATCTATGCTATATTTCATTATCTGTCCATTTATAATAATTTCAGAATTTTTTCAATTCAATTACCATTTCCATTTAATCCCTTACATAAAAATTATTAATCGAAAGAGATTAGATTTTCAAAATACTATTTTGGAGCTGTAGAGAAGACTCCAGATTTTTCAGGTACCAAAAAAAACCCCATCTGTATTTCATATTTGACTTACCAGCAATAAAATTTCTGGAGAAAAGATATTAAGTATTTGCTTCCTGCATCTTCTAGGTAACAGTAACAATACAAAAGTACAGATTAGGCAGAGTTTCCTGCAGGTTTCAAAGTAATGTACAACTTTTTTTTGCTCAAGTAGGACTAGGATGAAAGTAAAACAATGACTTAGCATTACCTTGAGGTGCAAAATTTAACTTGGATTATCTCCCACAGCTTTAACTAGGTTAACCTGCCCAAACTGTTGGTGTATCAATGGGAAATTAAGTTCATAAATGTGCATTCAGAACAGATCTTGTGCTCTTTTTTTTTTTTTTTT
>VXBI01010702.1:223911-238938 GCA_013397375.1 Toxostoma redivivum
AACTCAAGAAAAAGATGTTCACTCTCACCACCTCCATTAATGATATAATTATTTATTATTATTATTATTTATTATTATTTTCATTAATGAGACTTTTTATTGCAGAAGTCAATGAAGAAGAAACGGAGAACCCTGGTAGGTACCAAGGTGCCAGATCCTGCATCTCCTAATCTTGATTTAAGAGAGCCAATTTCCAGCTCTGCATCAAGAATTTTAATTTACTTATTTTTCATTTATCTTCAGTTATTCGCTAAAGAGTTCAGAGGAACATATTTTAAATTCCACTGTTTTATTGTAATGGATTCATAATCACAATTCAAGGATTAGGGGCAAAGATCACTAGGATTTAGCTAAATAAACCAAAATTTTCTACAACCTACCAAAAAGGACACCTATCAAGTCAAAGCAAACATGGTATTAAAAGAATGTGTTTACGTAAAGAAGAACTATCTCAGGAATTATTTGAAGTATGTTACTATTACAATTTTGAACCTCCTAAAGAGCAGCAATGCAATCTCTAATTGCAATAGCATATTCAGATCTGATAGATATGAACATGTTGTGGCAGGCACCAATTTATAGCAACCTCTTTTGGCTTTTACCAGAAACTACATGGAGATTTAAAAAAAGTGCTTGATTCTTTCCATCCACTGCCCCAAGCACCACCTCGGCATCAAGCAGCTGAGCAATTCTTTGGTCTGTTAAAAACTGAGACATGGCAGACACTTGGAAGTGTGATCTTGGGCAGAATAAGGCAATGGGTGAATTTCATCTCTGCAGGACAGCTGCTATTCTCTCATTGTACTGGTGCCCACAAAAAGCTTTCTAACTCTGCTCTTCAGATGCCTGAACAGCACTTCCAACAGGAGCAGGCAGACTGGATTTACAGAATCACAGAATGACTAGGTTGGAAGAGATCTTCAGTATCATCAAGTACAACCTATGCCCTAACACCTCAACTAAACCATGGCACTGAGTGCCACATCCAGTCTGTTTTTTAAACACACCCAGGGATGGTGACTCCACCACCTCCCTGGGCAGACCAGTACTTTATTATTCCAGTACTTTATTATTCTTTCCGTAAAAATATTTCTCCTAATATCCAACCTATATTTCCTTGGCACAGCTTAAGGCTGTGTCCTCTTGTTCTGTCAGTGCTGCCTGGTGAAAGAGACCAACCCCAGCTGACCACAGCCACCTTTCAGGGAGTTGTAGAGAGTGATAAGGTCACCCCTGAGTCTCCTTTTCTCCAGGTTAAACAGCCCCAGCTCCCTCAGCCATTCCTCACAGGGTTTGTGTTCCAAACCCCCTCACCAGCCTTGTTGCCTCCTCTGGATGTGCTCAAACATCTCAACGTCCTCCCTAAACTGAGGGGACAGAACTGGACACAGCACTCAAGGTGTGACCTCACCAGAGCTGAGCACAGGGCAGGAATGACCTCCCTGCTCCTGCTGGCCACAATACTCCTGATCCAGGCCAGAGGCCATTGGCCTTCTTGGCCGCCAGGGCACTCTGCTGGCTCATGTTCACCCAGCTGTTCACCAGTACCCCCAGGTCCCATTCTGCCTGGGCACTGTCCAGCCACACCATCCCCAGCCCATAGCACTGCAGGGGTTATTGTGGCCACAATGCAGGACTCAGCACTTGGACTATTAAACTTCATCTTATTGGACTCTGCCCATCCATCCAACCATTCCAGGTGTCTCTGCAGAGCCCTCCTCCCTTCCAACAGAACAACACATGTTCCCAGCTTTGTGTCCTCTGCAGATTTACTGATGAAAGGCTCAATCCCCTCATCCATGTCATCAATAAAAACATTGAACAGGACTGGCCCCAGCACAGACCCCTGGGGGACCCCAGTGGTGGCTGATCCCAGCTGGATGCAGCACCGTTCACCAGCACTCTCTGTGCCCGGCCATCCAGCCAGTTCTTAACCCAGCACAGAGTGCTCCTGTCCAAGCCACGGGCTGCAGCTTTTCCAGGAGTGTGCTGTGGGAGACAGTGTCAAAGGCCTTACTTTTCTGCAACAAGATTTTACCTCTCTCACAACATCCAGTTTGCATCTATATAGTTTGGAACTTTTATCAAAGGACTTGCCTTTCTTTATATGAAAGACAACTACTGCACTAAGAATTGGGCATTTATTTGGATTAGTATATTTGAAAAGCTCATGAAAGAACTGTCACGTCTGAAATATTTATTTAACAATTACAACAAAGGAATCTTGTAGGTGCAGTAACATCACTATTCAAAATCATAACTACTGAGAAGTACTGGCGTATTATTATCTGCATTATTGGAAGCAGTTAGATCTGGGACTTGTCAAAGCAAGTCTCAGCTCAGGGTGGATTTGCTAATAAAGCATGTCAAACATAGAAAGGACTGTGATCAAAGTTTCTTGAACATGTGGAACAGCAATGGAAGCGGTTGACAATTCTGCCACAGCATGTGCACTGTGAATGTGCATACATCAAAGGGCAAACACACTCCCCAGAGCTCAGCAAATCAAACCACATTGTCTTAGGTCCCTGGGAAACAGCCTGGAGTGTGCATACCATTTGTTACCATGTCACATCTGTGGTGCAAAATCATCTTAAAACATAATAATCAATTCACCTGCTGACTGTCAGCCTATTTCCACATTGAAGTGGCCATTTGCTACTATTTTCAGTTTTGAAAACTTCATTATAGTTACTTCTAAGAACTTTTCTTTCAGCCTTGTATACTTGGACTACAATTTAAACATAATTTACGCAGATATATTTGAAAAGCACCAATTTTCTTTTTAAGCATTAATCAAATAAATCATGCTGTGGTATATCAGCATTTATTCTATAAGACTGACATGCTGCATAATTCACTCATGATTCAGTAGGCCAGAATATAAACTTCAGTTATACTTTCCTGTGCCTCTGAGAAAAACAAACAAACAAACAAATAAACAAACAAGCTAAAAACCCCTTTAATTCACTAGTTAAAGATAAGGAGATATTTAAGTGACTTCCAATGTGACTATATCTAAAATACAGATACATTTTTCTTAGTTCCTCTTTCTAAGCTTCACACTAAGGATCCCTGCATATTAAAATGCTGAAAAGTACAGTGGATTGCAATGAACTAGTTACCTATCTTTCATGAGATAAATTTATGGACATAAGTTGTTCTGGAATCAAAATCTCCAAAGAGTTCTATGATACTTTATTGTGTTTTAATTTTAAAAAATTTATTTTCTTCCATTACTTTACTGCTTGAAAGTCCATAGCCCAAAATCATGACTACATTGTTAATAAGGATCAAAGCATTCTCTAATCTAATCACACCCCATTTTGGCCTTATATTATTAATCTGGAGATGCTCTGTCTTTTGTGCACAGGACTATAGTATGGTCTGAATAAGAATACATTGCTTTGTGATTTCTAAGGACAAATACTAAATAAAAAGAAAGATATTAAAAGGGAGATAAATTTTAATAGGGAAAAGGAGAATGTCAATAATTAGGAATGAACACCAAACTTACCGAATTGATAATTTTAAAACTGACTTTAAAAACACAAAATAATTTCTCTACAAAAATACATTTGTCTAAAAATACCAAACCATCTGGTTTGGGTCCAATTTTCACTCAGATACAATATAAATTATAAATCCAGTAATGGAGGTTTTCCTGCACTTTATTGTGAGAGTACTTTCCTTACAAGAACTGTCACGAAATGCCACTCTTGATGCAACACTAAGTACTGTGCATGATGCTTCTTGGAACCTTATACCTGACTCATTAAGCTGTAAAAGGTACCACAATGTACCTACATTCACTATGCCTATGGGAACAACAAAGGTCAAGGACTTCACACAGATCTGCTCAGTTCCAGAAACAGCACCATGTAAAAGTGGAGAAGCTTGCTAAAAAGAAACTACAAGAAGCTTCTTATGGTCAGATTGGAAGTTACTGGTGGGGAGCAATATTAAGTGATACACCTAAATGAATACATGAAATAATGTATTCATTACCACTTAGAGTTAGTTTTTACCATTACAACCTAAAACAAAAGTAAACTCAATGGTTGGCAGTGATTAAGAAGAAAATTAATGTTAGGAATTATTTGCAATACTATAGCACCGGTATTCTTGCTGCAGACCTGGTGCTTTCACCTCTAGAAGGCTATAGTAGACCCAGGGAAAAAGAAAGAAAATGGCAAGAAGAATGATCTAGCTTCCATGCAAGCAAGAATTAACTAGAATATATCTATTTATCATAAAAAATTACAGGTTAAGGATGTTATCACATAACTCTAGAAAATTGTAACTGGCATGGAAAGAGTCCATAAAAATTGCCTGTACTACATCATTTTTACTACAAGAATTAGTGGCCATCAAAACCAAAAAACATTTGGAGCCATGTTCAGTCCTAAAAGAAGGTGATGGTTTCTCATGAAGGAGGGGTCAGGTCTGCACTCTTTGACAAAGGATGTTGGAGTTAAGGAAAGCACCTTGAATAAAGAACGCAAGTAAGTAATTGGAAGAGATGTGTATTAAGGATTATTCAGTCGTCAAATCACATCAGTCTCAGAGCATCCCTTGACCTGAAAATATTATGAGTCTAGGAGAGTCATTAAGGGCCACATCATACTTTCCCTGTTCTTGTTCTTCCATGGATATCCACCCACAGCCACTGCAGGCAAGACTGATGGCTTAAACAAAGGTCAGAGCTGAGTCACTTTGACTTGTACTCAGTTACAAGATGGAACTAACAACTTATATGTATTTCAACTTTTAAAATTCAGATGTTCTTTTGGAATCTATTTCTCTTAGGTGCATGTGGGTTTTGTTGTGTTTGGTTTCTTTTTAACTTCTTATCTGTAGTGTCTCCATTTCATGTTATGACAAAGACCACTTTTGGGATTAAGGCCTTCTGAGGCCAAAGGATGTTCAAGCCTTGTAGGTGGTAAGAATTACAAGCTAAAAAATGTGAAGTTTAATATCACTGTCTGTTGAAGAACTAGAGATGATATTTATATAATGGAAACATGCTAATTGTTTCTATTCACTACCTCAAGAAATAAGGGAGAGAGACAGTTAATTGCAAATGCTATTAAAGACAGAATTTGTTTCACATATCAACTGCTGTTATAAGATGCAGCCTTTTTTCTAAGCTAGTCAGCTAGGTTTTCTTTACTGTGAGAGCATGTGTGTGGGGCTGGTGTTTGCAGAGAGAGCCTGATGATTATCTTAGACTTGTTGCAGAACTTGTATGGAACTACAGATAGGTTTGATGAATCCAACCCTGCATGGCCTCTAAGAAGCAATTTCAAATCTTTCTTCTCTACCAAAATTGTAACTGCCAGGAGTCTCTTGATTATCTTGCTCTTGAGAAAACTGGACACCTATTATCAGATAAATCTAACAGTGAAAAAGAGGATATGCTTTCAGTTCAAGTGAAATTTCTGAATTTAATGAAAAAAAACCCCAAACCCTTATCCTTTACTGTTGTCAGAGAGCATGTGTCCTTACAAGCAGGTATGCACATATGTTGCAATTTATGGTTAATTCACTTTGAGTGTGTAGAGCTAAGAGTATCCAATTAATTGCATTACTAGTGGACTAATACACCTAAATTGTGCAATTAACTAAACGGGGGAAGAATATAGAGCTTTTCAGTCTCATAATTGTTGCCTTAGTGCCCAGTCATCAAATGCAATCTCTTTGCTAATGCCAGATTATCCTTGAAGGATACAGGTCAGATACTAGTTACTTTACTCAGCTTTGAAGCACTTAGACAGAGCCTTGTACAGTTCAAAAAGGTTTAGGATTCCTTTTGCCTCTTTTTTTACGAAGCCTTAGTTAATTCCCCACAGTAAACATGACTATTTTTATTATCCAACCAAGCTAGGCATTCATACACATGCATCAAATCTTTTCTCAGATTTTCATTATTTTAATCAACCAATCTATTATGAATGTTCCATACATAATGTTCAGAAGCTCATTAAAATGAACACCTATCTTCTTTTAAGAAGAAAGTCTTAACCTCTGCTATCAAGGCATATGATTGTCCTGCTCTGCACTGGTGTGACCTCAGCTTGAGTCCTTTGTGCACTTTTGGGTGCCACTATATAAAAAAGACATTAAACTATTAGAGAGAGGGTCACAAGGATGGTGAAGGGCCTTGAGGGAAAGCCACAGGAAGAGCAGCTGAGGTCACTTGGTCTGTTCAGCCTGGAGGAGACCTCACTGCAGTTACAACTTCCTTGGGAGGGGAAGAGGAGGGGCAGGCACTGATCTGTGTGACCAGGGACAGGATCCAAGGGGATGGCCTGAAGCTGTGTCAAGGGAGGTTTAGGTTGGATATCAGAAAAGTGTTTTCACCCAGAGGGTGTTTGGGCACTGAACAGGCTCCCCAGGGCAGTGGTCACAGCACCAAACCTGACAGAGCTCAAGAAGCTTCTGGACAATGCTCCCAGGCACATGGTGTGACTTGGGGATGGTGCTGTGCATGGCCAGGGGTTGGTCTCAAAGACCCTAATGAGTCCCTTCCAACTCAGCATACACTATGATTCTATAAGCATATACAGCTTTATTACTAGAGCATGTATCATGTAAGAATTTTTTTTACACCAGATTTTTGCTGCTAATTCTATGTACTTTAGTTATTTTTAATGGTTGAATAATCATATTTATATCATGCATAATTAATTTCCTGCTACAAAAAACCCCAAAATTTTAAAATGTGGATGAAAAAGAAGGTCATCGCTCTTAAAGAAAGCATAGCTGTGAAAAATTTCAGCCCATACAATAAATTGGAATGGCTGAGAGCAAGAAGTACTGAAAATCCTGCAGTTTTTTTCATAACATTTCATGATGCTATAATTATGCAGCAGTTATTATGGTTTCTTTAGTTCTGCTTACTCCAAGTGAGGAAATAATGGTTTCAGATTAATATCTTCATCAGAAGCTATCTTCATGAAGCTAAGTATGTCCTGTAGAGACTCTGAATGTTTACTTTATGCTAAATTCCACATATAATCAAATGTAGGATTAGTTAAGAAATGCAGCAAATATTTATTCTTCAATGATGCAGCCAGGGTAACTGTGCTATTACCTATTATAGCCTTTTGCAGTTATTGGCATGTAAGATGGTAAAGTCCATCCAATATATGAACAACTGTGTTCCACCTTTAAAAGGCTTCAATTTATTATCCATTATATCAAAAAGCGGCTACCTGCACTACTAAACTGCACATACTGAAGTGTAGCTAAAACAGAATTTGAAACTATTAACTAAGCAAAATACCTAAGTGATGTTTTCAGGCCACAGTGCATAAGCTGCCATGAAAATTTGGATTGATCCATTGAGAAACCTGTTCTGACACTGCCAGTGGCCAGTTCTTATTTTTTCTCTTTCTTTTTTTGACCTTTCTCTGGAACACTACTGCGATTTCAGCAGGGCAGTGCACAACCTGATTGTAGCTAATTTTTTGTTATATAATAGAGAGAACAAAGACTTGCTAAGTACAGCATAACCATAGCAAAATCAGAAGCCACTCCTTCCATGAAATTCTGTTCTTCTTTCATGTTTTTTAGGGGCTCATTAATTTTTGAAATTTTCCATGCTTGTTCTCTCACCAGAAGTGCTTTTTGTTTTTTATGGTTGACCAAATTTGCCTTTCTGCTTCTAAGCTGTAAGAAAAAACAGGAAAGGAAGGTGACAGGGCTAGGGGAGGGAGGGTAGAAGGAATGAAACAAAAAGGGAGGCAGGAAAAGTGGAAAACACAAGTAATTAGGGTGCCACAACTGCAAATTGCTGTTAGCAAAATAATTTTTTTCCATGGAAGGGTATTAGGCTTTACTTTTGGAGAAATGCTTTCTTTAGAAGTGGAAACAGATGAAACTGCTTCTGATCTCAGTGACTGATATGTTTGTACGTGCTTCTGTTCTCTCAACAGAACACAAGCTCCATACTGGCCAAGATTCATGTTTTGACTGCCACTGTAGTCTAGGCATAATTCCCCTACTTTTCCTGTCCCACATGCAGATTTTTGTAATACATTCTTCCTCCTGACATTTCAAATTTTACTGAGGGGAACCACAGTGTAAACAGGCAGTGGCAATAAAGAAGCCAGGGCCCTCTACCTGCATTCCAAAACACAAACTCAAAATATAAAGGAAGGCCTCACACTACATCTTTTTGAGAGAATTAAGCAGGTCCACAATTTGGAACTCAGACATGGGCTATTAAATTGTTAGAACAATCATGGTTTGGCGTGATTTTGACTTTAAGCATCTAGCAAAGTCCAACAATTTTGGGCAGCACTCACCATTGCCACTTGGGAGTTTGTAGGAGGGATGCTACTGTGGGACTTTCATTACAGAGATGTGGATAAACTTTGACTTGGTAAGGCTTTGTTTCTTTGTGACTATTTTAAATATGGAACTTGATTGATTTTGGCAAATAATTGTGACATATTTTTCCTTCCCAGCAAAGCACAGGATTCAGTAGTACAGACCATTCACCACAGACCTATTCTCTCTTTATGCCTCAAAACTTGAAGAAAAAAACAGACTAGCCCTCACCTATCTTTCCAAAAGTACAGATGTCATGCAGTTGGATGTTATATATACATTATATAATGCCATATCTATATACACACTTATAGACACATAATCAGCTCCACTCCTGCAAAAGCAGAGGATATTAAAAGGCATTACTTGGTAGCACTGAAAATCACACAGATTTCATCACATACCAGACTGCTTCACCCTTACTTTTCTTGTTTCTTTTATCTTTTCCGTTTATGCTCTCTTCTCTCTGAGTTTTTCAACTTGCTTCTTTTCTGGGTTTTTTCCTCTCCTTTCAGTAGAGGATATCAGCCAACATCCTTGAGTGTGTCAGGCATGAGCAGAACCCAACAGAAGACAGTCTGGTGTATATTCCCATTAAGCAGCTACTGCTGCTACCACAAGATGAACACCACCCTCGTCCCACACTAGCAAAGAAAATTCCAATTGCTTCCACACATCACATCACATAGCATAGCACAGCATAACTCCTAAAACTGGAATACAGACTACAGTTTCAACAAAAAGAGATTTTTTTTTAATGGCTTGTATGTATAATATTCCAGCTTCCTCATCCCAAGTAAAGGCCAGTTTTACCAATGATGCTACTTTACAAAATGAAAGAAAGCAACTCTCCCTTTGTGGTGACTGTTGGTGGTTTTATCTGGATAGATGTGTGGCTAGCAAGTAGGGAGAGCAGAAAAAGAGCTTCATCCAGGATCATTTTAGTCCAGTCTTTTTTAAAAAGTGGCAGAAAAACAGGATTTTCAGTCAACAACTAAGGTGTGTTTTTACTTTTGATGAGATTTTACCCTCTGACATCCTTGTGTGGCAGTGGTTCACAGACTGGTCCTGCATAGACTCTGGATCTGCTTATTTCTTTGTGCCAGCCTAGTATAAATGTAATTATCCTGGTCATTCATTGACTATGGTAAAGAAGATGAAATGTTATAGAATGGAAAGAGCATTTCAACACAGAAACAGCAAAGACAAGAAATTTTTTTCACAGCATGAAGAGCTATTCAAATACTTTAATCTTACCTCTCTGAGAGGATCATTGAGCTCATTCAAAATATTTTCTTCATCAAAGATCTTGCCTTGGTAGCGATGCTCATAGTAATCATGGATCTTCTGGCGCATTTCTGCAGGTAATTTGTGGAATGACATGTACTGTTCCACTTGTTTGTACTGTCAGGATAAAAAAAAATAAGGAAAATAGCCTCAAATTTTTGCTATCTAAAAGCACCTACAAAATAAAAATTCATTCATGTGTCCATTTAAGCTTTACATATTTGATAAAGATTACATTTTTTCACCTGTCAGAAAACTCTCACACAGTATTAATTTATGCAATATTACTCACATGACAGCATCTCTATAAATTACAGAAACTACCTTTAGCAGCAATGCTAATACCCACATAAATATATAAGTTTTAGAAGCCAAATCCTCATGTTTCCCATACATTTCTGAATTCCCAGCTGTACAGGACCCGCAAAAATACACCAACACAATTTTTAGCTCATGCAGTAGACAGGAAAGCTGTACACAGTGTTTAGTCTGTAGCACTGCATTTGGGGAGAGCTGAAGGTGTGAAATTTTAGAAACTGTATTACTAAGCAACATATTAATGTTGTGTATGCTTATGGGGTTAAAACCTGTGGAGATAATGAAATAGAAAACACTCCTCAAGAGGGATGAAGAGAAAAGTAAACTAGAAAGATAGGTGTGGCATCAGAAAATATAAAATGAGGGAAGAAAAACATACCAGCATCCAGGACACTAAGAAAAGCTCACTTCATTTACCCTGTATGTTTGGTGTCTTTGTTTTTACTAGTCCTCTATCCTATATTCTGGGAGTTTGTTGTATTTTTTTTGTTTGTTTGTTGTTGCTGTTTGTTTTTGTTGTTGTTTGTTTTGGGGGGTTTTGTTTGTTTGTTTGCTTCCCTTTTTTCAGAAGCCTTTTTGGATAGTATAATTTTCAGAAAATAAATAAGGTCCCAAATCAACATACTCACAGTTGTACTTTACTAAACTATGTGGTAATCTGAGACCCACAAAATGGACAAATTATCTAAAGTGCAAACGGACAAATCCACCAGAATAAGATTTTTGCCCCTCATCCTTGTCTCAGCTGAAAAGGATAAGGCACTGAGGCAGAGAAGGATAAATCCCATCTCAGGCTAATAGGTGAGTTAAAACTTGGCAGAAACTTGATTCATGCATGTAAACAGTCTTAATTTATTTTTTTGTAAGTTATTTCATGCTTAATTAGGGAATTTAAACTGCTTTCAATGGAAAAGCCAATGAATTCCTAATTAGGATTGGCACCTCTGTAGAACAATTAATCAAATGTATAATGTACATGCCTTCTTTGTGGACTGCAGCACATATCCTTTAACTTATATAGTTGAAGACTGTTCTGTCTTCTGGAATTGAAATTAACTTTTGCTTTGCAAAGTGGCAAAAGATTATATAAGGCCATATGTACAACATCCAAAAATACAAGGAAAGTAATTTTGCATGGGGCTATTTAACAATGTATGATGAATATGTTTGAGTGATTTAACTCCTGCACAGTCATTTTGCCCCTCTGCAGTAACAATTCTTCACCCACATCCTTTAGATGTGCAATTTAAATTTGCTTGCTTGCCATTGGTTTCTGTTCTGATATGAAGAAATTTTTCCCTACGTTGTGGGTTAGAACCAGACATCACCATGGCCCCTAGGACAGAGGCTGCTCTCTCTACACAATCTTATTCACACACAAATGTGCTTAAGTAACACTAATAATGAATAATCCTTTCTAATAAAAGAAATATATTCATTCTGATGTATATTGCAAGCAAGCTGCAAAGGACTTTTATACCAGAATGACCTTGAAATAGAGAAAATTCGAGCTACAAGGAAATTGCTTGGGCAGCAGTTTCCACGGCTGCCTTTCATTAGTGCCGTTACTTGAATGGGGGCTTTCTCCTGCACCAGCAAGCTCTTTTCTTTAACAAGATTTATGCTTACACATGAGAATTTTAGGGAAAAAGAAAAAATAAAACTAGGAGGAATGTACTGCTTATCACTGGTGTGTCTCAAAGTGTTTTCAAATTAATAATATATAGAATAATAGGCACAGCTGAATATTAGCATCCTTTTCTTTAAAAATCTATGAAGAAGTTAAAGACTTCCACAATTCCCAGAAGTTTATAACCATCTAATATAATATAAAGGTTTTTCCATATCTAAGTATCTGAGTCTGTGAGTGGGTAGTATAATATCACTAGCTCTTTAATCAATCTTTTCCTAATATTTCTCAGTGTGTGATTTTGGCTTATTTTCTGTATCATTCACCATTCTACTACTCCCTTCTTGACATTCTGTTCACATGTAGCATTACCTCAAAACTTTTAAGTTGCCCTCTTGCTCAGTAACTGATATCTTTCATTAACTCAGCACAAGAAATAATTACTTTTTCAGTTCCTCAGAATAATGTGGGTATTCCATGTTAGTTGCCACTGCAGTGTGTCACATGCCAGTTACAAAAAAAAAAAACGTGTTGAAATGAAGATACAAAGAGAGAAAGATTAATATGGTCTTGTTAAATTTATGTAATAAATCAGGAATTTGTCTAAATTAATTTTGAAGAGTATTTTCTTTGTGGATACTACAGATATCAATAATGTTTAGAAATAAAGGTATTTTTCACTTTTATGTAATTATACTGGGTTTTATTCCTGGGGCTCTTTTTATGCATTAAAAATGCAAATAGCTTAAGAGAAATGAAATATTTTCTGGAAAAGATAAAAGGTAAAAAATATTTAAAATTTTTCATTAGTGTTCCGAATTCCTTAAAAAATATGATAATTCAGTAGCTTCTTGATTTTTCTAAGTATAATTGTAGATCTCCAGTGGATAAAATTGTCAGTAAATTTAAATTTTGTTTAAAAATTATCTTTAATCATATTTGAAATGGCTGTAACCAATCCTGAGCTACCAGCATTTGAACCTGTATTTTTGTATGTGAGAAAAATAATTTCCTTCTAGTAAGTCTTCTCATTACACTGTATCCACTCTCTTTTCCCCTCTAGACTTAAAGTTTTGGTTTGCTTGGTGTTTTGTTTTGGGGTGGGATTTTTGCTACTTTTGTTTGTTTTGTTTTCTTATTTTGGTTTATTTAGAAAATAGATGTCTTAATCCCACATTCATAAAAACATCTCTGGTATTTATTACATTTGTGTAAAAAAACCTTTCAAAACCACAGTAATTCCCATCAAGATTGACTTTCATTTTTTTTAATTTCTTTTTTTTTTTTTNGTTTCTGGATTTGTCAGGGAACACACTGAGATGAGAGACTGTTTTTTTTTTAATTTCTTTTATTTTCTTTTATTAATTAATTTATTTTTGTATGTCATATGAGAAGCACCAGACTACATTCAAACACAAAAGACTCTGCTAGCCCCCCTGCTTTGTAATTTCTAATTGCCTTTCCATCCTTGCTCCTGCAGGTAGCACTTGATTTTCCAGGAAATACTATTTATTAAGGGACTCCACATGTTCATTTCTAAAGGAATGTGCCATAACTGTTACAAATATTTATTCCTGGTCTTTTCTATACTATTGAATGGAATAAATACTGTGTTGTTGACCACTCAACAACTTTGTTTTTTTAATTAATACTGAATTGTTTGTCCTAAAATTAATATGTATATCATTGTGATTTATATATTGCACTGTCATATTTTCAGTAATTTATACCTGTTTTATATTCATCAGTGAAACGAAAATGCCTGTACATGCTACAAAATTGCTGAAATAGGTAACAGCTAAGTGGCTTTCAAAGTTTCAAAGTAACATTCCACATATTTTAATGCAAAATGCCCAGTAATAATTCAATCTTGTTGTTTCAGACATAATCTTATTCATAGGCTCTTTGTATATAGCAAAATTCTGCTAATGGGCTCCTTCAGCAAAAGGTGAAGAGGATGACATCATTTATATGGAGTCCGTAATGGAATTGGTTAGTAAAGAGTACAGTTATCCTTAAAAAAATTGGTATGGAAAAAGGCAAAGGAGAAGAAGGACGTTTTGTGCATAACAATTTGCAACTGAGGCAGGGAAAATATTTTAACCTTAATATAATGTTATGTCACAATACAGAAAAAATCCCAATGCACAAAATCTCAATAACAAACATACTGTTTCAAGAAGTTTGGCAGTATTATATATAGTTCTGAACCTTATTCTAAATTTTGGTATAAAGATATTCAGATGAAGTTTAAATCAACTAATATTAGTAAAAAATTATCTTGCAGTTTCAAAAGATTCTGTCTCTTGGTATATCTCTCTGGAGTGTTTATAGTGAATTGTGTCTCTTCACAGTCTCATGCAGGTAGTTGATTCTGCTTTTTATTCAGACCAAGGATTTTTGTTCAGAGCTCTTCTGGCCTTCTTCTCTTTCATCTGTTCTAGTTTGAGTTCATTTTTATCTAACTGCAATTACTAAAATAGTACATAGTATTTTAGAGGAAGTATCACCAATTTGTAGTTCATACTGGTTTCTTTCCCATCTATTGGAAAACCAAGACACATTGAAAATGTTGTTTGTAGCCATTTTATATGAGCAGCTTCAGCAATCACATTCCTCATTTTCTCCTTGCTGCTTACACTCTCTTAAGCTCCCAATTTGTAACAGCAGCTTGTACTAGTACCTGAGTCCTTGGATTTTGAGTTTCTGAATTTCATCTTACTTACTATTACTTCATTTACTATTACTATTACTTAAATTAATTCATCTCTAAAAACCCAGTTCATTCTATTTTGATCTTTCTGTAATATTAGCATCTGAAGCTTTTCACCATCCAACCAACCTTTATACCTAACCAAACCATAGTTTAGTACAAGCCTAATGGCAATATCATGCCTTTAGATATTTTTCTACCACACAATCACAAATCAATTAGGTTGGAAAATACCTCTGGAATCATCAAGTCCAACCATGAATGAACACCACAGTGTCAACCATGGCACTGAGTGCCACATCCTGAAATACCTCCAGGGCCAGTGACTCCACCACCTTCCTGGGCACCAGCCCATTTCAATGTTTAATCACCTTTTCTATGAAGAAATTTCTTCCAAAGTCCAACCTAAAACTCCTTTGGCAAAGGTTGAAACTATGTCCTCTCACTCCAGCTTGGTATCTCAGAAACTTGCAATTAGGCCAAAATAATCAAACTGGGGTGCAGGCTGGCAGTAGCACATATGATAGCAAAGAAAATCGCTGTCCTTCACCAGATTTGCTTGTCAGAGAAGAACGAGCTCTNGGATTTTTGCTACTTTTGTTTGTTTTGTTTTCTTATTTTGGTTTATTTAGAAAATAGATGTCTTAATCCCACATTCATAAAAACATCTCTGGTATTTATTACATTTGTGTAAAAAAACCTTTCAAAACCACAGTAATTCCCATCAAGATTGACTTTCATT
>VXBI01010702.1:239866-263140 GCA_013397375.1 Toxostoma redivivum
GAGCAGCTTCAGCAATCACATTCCTCATTTTCTCCTTGCTGCTTACACTCTCTTAAGCTCCCAATTTGTAACAGCAGCTTGTACTAGTACCTGAGTCCTTGGATTTTGAGTTTCTGAATTTCATCTTACTTACTATTACTTCATTTACTATTACTATTACTTAAATTAATTCATCTCTAAAAACCCAGTTCATTCTATTTTGATCTTTCTGTAATATTAGCATCTGAAGCTTTTCACCATCCAACCAACCTTTATACCTAACCAAACCATAGTTTAGTACAAGCCTAATGGCAATATCATGCCTTTAGATATTTTTCTACCACACAATCACAAATCAATTAGGTTGGAAAATACCTCTGGAATCATCAAGTCCAACCATGAATGAACACCACAGTGTCAACCATGGCACTGAGTGCCACATCCTGAAATACCTCCAGGGCCAGTGACTCCACCACCTTCCTGGGCACCAGCCCATTTCAATGTTTAATCACCTTTTCTATGAAGAAATTTCTTCCAAAGTCCAACCTAAAACTCCTTTGGCAAAGGTTGAAACTATGTCCTCTCACTCCAGCTTGGTATCTCAGAAACTTGCAATTAGGCCAAAATAATCAAACTGGGGTGCAGGCTGGCAGTAGCACATATGATAGCAAAGAAAATCGCTGTCCTTCACCAGATTTGCTTGTCAGAGAAGAACGAGCTCTATTTAACCTAAAGCAAATCAGTTTTGTGTAGGTGACATGTTATGATCTACATGGCAAATATCTACACAGAAGAGATGCCAGGAACATCCTGTACATCCTAATACATAAACGATTTTCATATTTGTAAGTTTTCATCAACTACTATGTTCAAAAAATCAAGCAAATCTAAAGGCAACAAACTTGACTATCACCTAAACTGGATTTTGAACAGAATCTTTTAGAATTATAAAACTAAGACTGTTCTCTTTCTTTGCTAAACATCTTGAAAACTGTGACTGACCACAAAAATTGGGTACTATAGTTTAGCTTTCCCTAAGTCTCTAATTTAAACCAGTTATCCTGACTGTCTCTAATATACTGAGGGGTTATTAACCTCATTCAAAAATTCATTTATGTAAGTAAATTTTTCTATAGCCATACATGTAAATAGTCCAACAGATCCAAATGAACTTTCATGTTCCATTATTCACCCTTGCAATTGTTCTTCTACAATTTTAGCCTTAAAGGAAGAAAGTGAATATTACAGGGAGGCACTGATCAATCTTGAGTTACCAAATGCCAGGTGAGGATTTTTATAGACTCACAGAATAGTTTAGGTTGGAAGGGATCTTAAACATTATCTTGTTCCAATCCCTTCTGCCATGTATTTGAGATTTCTAGTAGAAGAAAAGCACATGAGTGCTCTGTACTGAAGGGCAATAAATGAGGCTGGCCCTGGGTTGATGTATGGGAAAGGTAATTGGCATGCCAACACATCAGTGAATAACAGCTGACAAAATGCACCAAAGTACAGAATGGTCTGATGTATTAAGGACTGCATTCTAACTTTAAAAAAATAAGCTAGAAGATTTTCACCTTTTTAAGTTTTTAGTACTGATTAAACCCAGGATTCAGATGACTGACAGTTACCAAGCATTTAAAAAACCAGCTGATCTTAATAGGTTTTTCAAACAAGCATTGAATGAAATGGTCAGTCCAAATACTTTTGGAGTATTCTAATAGCTTTTTAGTGGTAAATTGTTTCTATAAACACAGTTTAAAATATGAAAAAAACAATTTTCCAGTATTTTTAATCCCGATGACAGCTCACCGGCTTTACACCTCAGAAATTGTTGATATCAAAGTCCTTTTTCTCTGTGCTATTGTGCTTATTGTAAGTCCTTGAAACAAACTGAAGGAGCTGAGAAGCTTTGACTTGTCTCTTGTCCCTCACTTTGCTGAGCTCAAGGTTTTATTTTCTGATTACAGATTTTTATTTATTTTCTAGTGAAGAAAAGGGAGAAAGTATTTCTGAAATAGTTCAGAAGGATCGAGAGGAGGATGGGGAAGAGGCCCAGGGAATTGTTTCAAAGCATATAAAGACTCAGTTTAACAATTTGCATATTCATGGAGTTTTAGGCCCCTCATTTCTCTGCAGGAGGTGAGTTTGTTCAAGGAGGACAGATGAATTTTGAGGAAAAGAAGGAAGGTTCAACAGGGATCCCATGATACAGAACAGGAGGGATGGCATTTGCAACAACTGTATAGCCAAATACAGTGTAACATTGAAGCTACTCAAAACAAAAAGCAAAATATTGTAAGGTAAAATAACATTATGTTGGGGTTTTGTCGCAGTTTGGTTTTTTGGCTGTTTTTGTTTGTTTATTTGTTTTTGTTTTTTTTTTTTTTAATGGAAAAATAACTTTCTTAGAGTGCTTAAATGTTAATGGTTTTCAGTGAAAATTTTGCTTTGTGGAAAGTGTGCTTGTTATCAAAAATATGTGCCTCCCTCTCAAGCAGCACTAATGTTCAGCTCCAGAGACAGCATGAGTTGTATGGACAGAGACAGAACTGAATGATGATCACACATTTGCAAATTGCAGAAGGGGAGAAGCTTTGCCGTATTAAAGGCATGAGAGGTTTTCTGCTTCTTTCTCAAAATTATTCAAATGCATGGTAGACTTGGAAAGCAAACAATCAGGGAATTACACAAACTATTAAATACTCAGGAAACTTCAATTTCCAGTTAAACATTAAACATATAAAAATAATATTCTGGTTTATAATTGACAGTAATGTCTACTACACTTACATTTGGCATTCAGCTGAGTGTTGACTTTTCACTCAAATTACATTGAGGAAGAAATTAAAAAAAAACCAAACTGAAGTTTCATCTGACCAAAAATTCACAGGCAATTAATTTTTAAGCACCACATCTATATTTCATTTGTTGAAATTTCTTTCTGCACAGAAGGATAACTGCAAGTGCAGTGAATGACTACTGAAAAATTATAAAGGAGAATAGTTTTTCTCCATATCAAAAAGAAATAATGTAACTTTTTAAAAACAATCTTTCAGCAAAATATACTTTTTAAGAATAAAGGAATAAGATTTGAAAAATCTACAAAGATCTCAGAATGAAATAATTTCCAATTAAAAATATTCTGAAACTGAACATTGTACACTTTCAGAGCAGCTACTTTGCTGAAACACTTTATAAGCTTTTTCAATTAAACTCTATTCTATTATACAATGCTGTTAAAATGGTACATATAAATTACAATATTCCCCCCAAAAGAATGTGTCATTTCATATGGCACATATCCCTCTTTATATAGTATCTTTTTCTCTCACATAAAATAATGAAATAATTTGGTTTTTCACTCAATCATTTGAAAAATTTAAAATACTAGACTGTTTACAATCTTTTAAAATTATCTCAACCCAGTATTCAATAGTGCCAACTCCCTAGCTGCACAGTTGGGTGTCTGAATATCACATGATACTGCTTCAGTTTGCTAAATGAATAATCTAATCTGTATATGTAAAAATAATGTTTAGAAAAAAAATCCCTGAGGCTTCTCCCAGGAAGAATTTGAATAATATTAGACGATCATAGATAACAGCCTATAGTTTTGTCCATTTGCAGGAAATTCCAATCTAACATTATAAGTGGGTTCAATGTTAAAATAATAATAAAAAACATTAAGTTGCAGATTGATGGGAAAGGAATAGCTTATATTTTTAATAGCTTATATTTATTAATGGCTATTTAACAAATTTTTTAATTTTCTTGTCCCATTCTGAGAACCTGGTATTTTTCTCTTCTTTAACTCCTTAAGATATCATCAACTCCAAGCATTACTCCTGACACACCGTGGTGTAAATGTGGTAAAACCAATATTCCTGCTCAAAAAAAAGATGGGCAACCCATATTTCCAGCCCTGCCATTGTTTGATAGTGGGAATCTGGAGAGGGCCTGTAGCTACTGCAGGATATTGTCGTATGCTTCCCCTCAGTCTGATACTGCAAACCATGCTATTTAATGAGCCTGTCATCTGGATGATATAAGGTCTCCAAAGTTATTATCTGTTCTCTGCAGTCACTGTCAGCCTCACAGTCCAAACCAACTGTTTGTGTGCCTTGACTTGCAGTTAGAGAACCACACAGAAGTAGACTGGGTCTGCTGCTCTCTATTAGCTGAGCTGATGACTCCAGCCCGGAGCTCAGACACCAGCAGCCAGAATGAAGTGATCATCTCTCTTCTACCATAAGAGAATCCAGCCTCACTAACGAGGATTTCTTATGGCTGCAAGGACCTCACGTGATGTAAACGCAAGGACCTACTGTCCTTGGGTTAGAATCTGAATGGTTTTTAGATTACTAGGGGACAGAAAGGAGAGAAAGGCCAAGAACACCTTCCCAAGCTAGAAAGAATTCTGGATAAATGTCCCTTAGAATGTTTAAGCTCAATGCCTGTTCAATTTCACCTGCCACTTTAAACCATGATCTTCAGTAGCTGCCAATATGCATTTCCTATTTGAAATGCTCATTCTCTTACATAGAACAGTTTTTTCACCTGTACAGGAGTGGATTGTTCATTCTATCCTAATATTAAAAATAATCTCTTTAGGCTACTGCTTCATATGTGATAGAGGGCTTCAGCCAGTTTTCAGGCACTTGGCCATAGGGTCTCTAGCTCTCCAATGGAAATTCAACCAGGATTCAGGAAATACTGCTGTGCCCCTTACACAGCAAGTCTGGTGTTTGTATAGTCCATCCTTTCATATTCCTTTTCATCCTTTCATCCTTTCTTTGACTGGTATTTCTAGGAAAGGAAAGTAAGGTTTTCCATGTTGAAATATCTCCATGCTTCAGATGGGGACAAGACTCCAATTCCTGTCCTTCTCTTGCATGTTTCCCCAAACACACTGGAAAAACAAGCTATTTCCATTTCAGAAACATCTCTTGTTTATGTGTGGTCCTCTGGCATACAGTGGCTATTTCACGAGCCAGCTGAATTTTTTACCTGACCACTAAGGCACCAAAGGACACTCTCTAACCAAATACTCGGTCAGATCTAAAGGTAGCACTAACTTTAACTCACAGGATGATTACCTGTGATGATAACTCTAAAATGAATAAGCCCAGATGGCTTTTAAATGACCAGAGATCTGGCTGCACTCAGAAAAGACACCAAGCAGTGCACATGCCAGTCTAAGATTTGGTTATCTTGTTTCTGTAGTGCCAAGTAATAAGCATAGGTGTCCATCCCACAGTCACTGAAAGCTGAATTTATTAGGGCTCAAGAGATATTTCTACAATCTGCTTTCTTTACTGCTACTTTTTTTTATCATACAGGTATTTGCACATCAAGAAAAAACAGTTTATAGTCAAACAAAGATCAAAATAAAATTTAAGTATTCCTACTGAATGGTATGTTAATGGTAAGTTAATTTTTATAGTTCTTTATCATGAGATGGAACTGAAGTGATTTGTTTAGCCTAAAAGCTATCATCTGTTTACCATCTATTTTTCACTAATTACCCCCCAAAGAGTACTGTTGCTTACAAGAATGCTTTAAACTGTCATTTTACTTACAAGCAGTAATTAAACATTTCCTTTCAATTGCCACAAAATACACAATCTCTTATTATTGTTCCTTTCAATTAGTGTAATTGAGAAATTAATTAAGTTATAGGGTGATTTCTGAATAGCATTTGTTTTCTTAGACAGTTCTTTATCTTTTACAAATTTGCTTTTTACTGCTTTAAAAAAGGGAGGGAAGCAGCATGAAAACCAGGATCAACTCCTCTGCACAGAGGCAATGACAGGACTCTGATTTAACGAAACAACAATTGGAGCCCCAAGGCACAAGAAGAAAAACATCTCTTCTCCATGCTACTCTTGGTGAAACTGTATCAAGTTTAAGGCAAGATGATTTTCTTCCTTAATGAGAAAGATACTGTAAAGATGACAACTTATTTTAAAATATCAAATATGCTGTAATGCTCTCCTTAGAGTTTTCAGTTTTGAAGTGAAATTCAATACCTATCCTGCCATCTTCTACAATTTTCCTTATCTTTTAAACAACTTGAATTTCTTTTTTCTTCCTTCCCTTTTTTTCAATTTACTTGCACCAGTAAGAAAGAATATACATTAAAATAAGTACCTAGAGGGGAGGATCAGGAGGCAAAAGGAATTATTCCCCAGACCAGCAATCTAGGGAAGCAAATGGGATCAGCTCATCTCTGCGGGGTCACTTTTTCAATTCAGTTCTGGGCATGAGCAGCAGTTTGTGCAGCTCCAGGATCCACAACAGGGGCATCTGGACCTGGGCACTGAATGCCTGGGCACTTGTCAGACACCTATTTCCATTCCAATGTAAGTTTTTTGGAGATGGAATTGGAGTCCATTCCGATGGAGTTTTTTGAGTTTAGTCTGCTTATCAGAAGCACTGGTTTCCTCAGGCTTAGGCTTCACCTCAACCCATTGATCCTGCCACACAGAAACCCTGCATGATGCTGAATTCCGTGTGTCCCACAATGCCTTTAGCTAAATTGGCATGCTTAGTTGTGAGCATCCACACCCACAGGAAATCCAGTTATTTCAAGAAGCAAATTAAAGTAGCAATTTAGAAAAGTAATATAGAAAAATGTGTAATTAGGTTGAAATTATGTAACTTTGTATCTATTGTTTAATAGTTGCAATGAAAAGAAGAAGAACGAAAGTTTTATTAACAGTGTAATTGTTACATCTGCTTGGTGTTGTGCCAACAGTTATGCTACTAGCAGCAACAGCACACACAAGACAGGAACACTGGCACAATACAGCTGCTGATCCTGGTAATTTTATCTCTGATAAAACCTAATTATGGCTTCCCAGTTCTTTTTGTAATAATTAGTGAAAAATGCCAATTCATCAAAAAGACCTTGCTTTTTTTATGCACCCACTTTCACATTTTTCTTCTATGTCAAGACACTTGCACAGCAGTAAGTTTATCATGCATGGGAAGGTCTGTTCAAAGCTGAAGGGAGAAACAAAGAGATTCTTTAGTAAGTCAAGTTGCTCAGTTAAAGGCTGAATTGTTTTTCTTGACCTCTGATCAGAGACCCAGAACTGAGGCCTTCCCTCATTTCACAGCAGTGTCTTAATGAAGAGGAAATGGGTCCTCTAGGCTGGGCAGGGCATCTCCCAGTCTCTTTTCTACTTGTCTATTACATATCCATCAAGATAAAGACAGAAAATTGTCTTGTTCCTCATAGCGATAAAAACGGTGATGTAGATGATCACATTTCACCTTGCTTTTCCAAGAATGCATAATCACTTACACAGAATTAAGGTGGTGGGAAGCACAGAGTCATCCCATGCAGATGCTATTCGTGGGGTAGAAAAGCCTACACAGGGCCATTGGCTGCAATTCATCCACCTCCCTGTAGGCATCTCACACGTAAACACCTGAGTCAATGTCAGACAAATGCAGTCTAAGATTTTTTAAGACCAATAGGAGCTTAAAGGAGACCAGACAACCTCTGCTCCGAACTATTGTTTAGTATCTGCAGCATGAAACCCTGCATATTTTATTTTGAGCATACAGCTAGATACTGTAGCATGACACAGAGCCCTTCCACTTATAAATGAGACTTGAAGACTATAATTTATTTTTTAGATAATCCAAGACTCTTTGTCGAGCTGTTCAGGTCTCCAGCTTCATCTAACAACTGAGTTTAACACACAGTATCACACATTATTCATGCATTCTTCACCAATAACTGAAAGTCTTGGGAAACTGCTCTTCAGCTTCATGCTCACAGCTGTTTTGTCTCATTCCTTCTGCTAAACTATCCATAATCTTCTTTTCCTTACCGTACCTTTTTATAGTCTTCAAGTATACACACTTCAGAGACATCCTCAGGAAAATGAAATTTATGGCATCTGAAGGCTTCTCTGATAAACGACAGCCATGACATGAAAGTAATACTCCAAACAACCTTTTGTACTCTCCTGAAGAGCATCATTATAGACCTGATGACTCCAGAGGAATGACTGAGCAACATGATGTATTCTTTTACATTCAAGAATTATGGAACTTATTCACTAGGTACAGGAAAAAACCCTTCAAGTTTTAACAACTTAAAGATAATTTTTAAATTCGAATAAAAATGAGGCATATATGAGAACTACAGGCTCTATCAGGGGTGGACAAGCCAATGAAACATTCTGCAAAGAATAAATTTTTAGGCAATTTATAGCTTTCTTCAAAGAAAGAGATTAAAGATTCCTGTAATAGCTCTGGTTACGAGGACATAGTTTAATGCATCAACCATTAGACCATACAAATGCATAAAATCTTACAAAAGAGTAGGTCTTATTTTTTGTTCTCCAAAACAATGCAAAAAGTTCTCAGTAACAGCGGATTGCTTTCCACACCCCTATGGAGATTTAACTCTCAAATTGATGTTGATACTGTATTTCTGTGCTGATCATTTCTGCAGGAACATTAGGGAAAGTCTTTTATTCAGTACAGCTGGGTTCATTCAAAAGCGAAGTCACGGAGCTGTAACAGTTAAAGAAAAAGAATGGGGCTTCTGTGAAATAACACCTTTATTTTCTTTTTCCCCTTCTTTCCGAACAAGAAGGAGAAATAGAGAGAGCTTTGAAGAAGTGGGCAAAACAACTCTAAGATGCTTTGGAAAAACCTTGAAAGGAATAAAAGGCTAAAAAAGGATTCTTAAACAATTCTACAAACAAATCTAAATACCTAAGGTTTCCTCATAGTTTCTTTCACTTAAAGGAATATGGATTATAAAGTGAATATTTATTTCTTCCCATTTTAAGTATTTTAGGACCACTTTGCTCAGCATCTGAAATTTTAGCAAAATTTACCTTAGTTTTAGAATCGAATAAAGGATGCTTTATTTCCAGGACAAGGGAAGCAATTTGCACTCCAGTACCACTGGCTATGAGTATGATAGTCTGCCATGAATACTGTTTTTCAGGGCCAGTTGATAATTCGCTTCCATTCTGAACTAGTCCCCAAACACCATTATCAGCATAGACAATGGTGTCTCATGGAAAGGCTGCAGAGCAGGACCCCTGCTGAAACTGAGAAGACACCTGCACAGCCCTAGGAGGGCTCTTTCTGGCAGGAAATGCAAAATGATTGGTTTTGTTTAAAAAAAAAAAAAGTTTAGAAAGGGTGTTTTTTTCTTTGCTTTTTTTTTTTTTCCAATTTTTTAAACATGCAATAGATAAATAAAAGATCATCAGGCCCCTTTTCATTCTTCCAAAATTATTTGGCCTAGACCACAAGGGAAACCTTGCAAAGAGAACAGAGGTGCACCCCAATAGAGAAAGCTACACCTGGGCTATGTGAAAAACACAGGTAAAGAGGTGCTGAGGCAAGGAAAGCCTTTTCATTTGTATTTTGTTTTTAAACTGAAACTGAAAAAGACCTGGAAGAATTCAGAATGTCTTCCCAATAAATCAATATATTTTGAAGCTGTACAGACAGTGAAATTCTGAGTAGTCATAATCAAATATAGCACAAGGGCTCTGCAATGCTAATTCCTGAGATGTACAGAAACAGAATATTGTTTCCACTAAAACTTCAGTGTTACTTATGTAAGAACCTCACTATAAATAATAACTACCTTACAATTAGGTGGTAGCCTAACGATTTTAAAGGCTAAAGCAGCAACCACTTCAAGTATAAGCTGGCACTTCCTTCTGTTTTTCACAGCACAAATTGATGGCTAAAACAGAGGCTCTCTCTGCCACCCAGGAAGAGTATGTTAGAAATAGCATTTAATGTAAGTTATAATGTTAAACTTTGTTTTGAGCAATTTTCTGCCTTTAGCCCTGGTGTGTTGCAGAAATCCAGGCTAACACACTGAGGAATTGCCTTCAGCTGCTGCAGACAGAGACAGCTCATTTTCTCAGCCTGCCTGATTGATCCCTCCTCTGCTCAGAGCTGTACTGCAAATTTTAAAGCCACATGCAATGGGGCTTACACCTAATATTAATGGATATGCCATAGCACAGCGCTTTAATTATTCACTTTTTCCCCCATCTTTTTTCTCCTTTTTCACATTATTCTATGTAATTACATCACTGCACCTTCCTCAGGAAGCTCTAACCTTCTTGGTTTTAAGTGATACTGAATCATTTGGAAAATGAAAGCTTTTTTTTTCCTGCCATGGCAAGCATGGTGCAAGGTTTAGATGAGTTTTCTAAACCAGACAAAATAGACTGTTTTTGTGAAGGGTTTTGAGGCAGAAGAGGATAAATGGTCTCTGCCAGATGCAGAGACTGCCTTAGCAAGTGACACGGGGACTGGGGGGAGTGCTGGTAAACTGAGAAACTATGAAAGAAAATAAAGCTGAGGTAAAAACAAGGAAAACTTAAGTTTTATGTCTGTCCCAGATAATTTCTGGTTTTGGCACTATTTTACAAGGTTATACTGTTTTCTACTATCTTACATAAACCATAAACTTTTGCAGAGCAAGAGCCTGTTTCTTAAATATTTTGCAAACAAATCTAAACCATGATCTTTCAGCAATAAAAAAGTATCTTTTCATTTAATGAGTTACATATACTGTTGGTTTTATTACGCTATTGCTTTTCATTCAGAGTTACTCTGACTGTTATAGGTTTGTTTTGAAATCAATGGACCAATACAGTTCATTACAGTTTAAAATCTCTTTTTTCCCTTTTTATACCAGTCCATTTACTTCCTTTCAGATTTTTTTTCCTAGAAACACTGCTTAAAGAGTAAATGCTGTTGCCTGCCTTACAGATGCACCTGATGGAGCAGGGATTAACAGATGCTATCTTGTCTCTGGCCATGCAACCCAAAACTTCCTGCCTGGCTGAACTGGGTAATGTGATATAGTAATCCAGATAATCATTCCATTGATCATCCTCACTTCAGTTCTCTTCTATTATTTCATTTGCACTGTCCACACACAGAAGCTGCTCTTTAAAGTCATGGGATATAGGCAGCAATAGAAGGCTCATCTCTTTCTCTTTGCCAAAAAATTCAGAGTGTGTGTCAACTGACTTCCTAATTTCTTTCAGATAATGTCATGTACTGCCCAATGAGAGGTTCTTGCTTAGCCATGAACAAATCCCTCAATACAAGCTCCTCTGTCGATCACAGTTCTTCCCTAAAACAAATCAACATCTTTTACTCCTGGTGCAGTCCCTGTTGTTTCCGTCATCCTTACTTCCTCATATATTCTTTGACACCTGCCATTTCAAACTGGTTTTTCCTTGAAGGCATACCACAGGAAAAAGCCAGAGATGCCTTTCCACTACCTGTGTTACACTGACCAGTCATCTTCTGGGGCTCTCTGCCTCAGTTTTCCTTTGAGTTAGCCCTGGTGTCAGTGGTACTCCTGGCTGAAGAGGGGTCATGTCCATCTTCTGATGCTGCCTGATGATGCCCAAACAAGGGCTGAACAACACCTAATGCTGTGCAGGAACAAAGCAGCAACAAAGACAGATGGGCTCTTCAGCCAGGTCATCACCCACTCCTCTCTCTTACCTACATTCCCTACAAAATCAGGGGAAACAAAGGCCTATGCCTAAAACAACATTGAAAAATTAGAAAGGATTGGGAGGTACCCTATATGGGGGAATTAACTCCATAATTTACAAGCTCTTTCATATGCCTAATAAGAAACACCCAAAGACCTCACATCTCATTTAAAAAAAAATTCTCAGTGTTCTCCTCAAAATGTTATAAAATTACTTTTACATATACATTAAATTCTGAAGCGAAGCTTTGCCTGAAGCAGGCATCCAGTGCTGCCCATATTAAATAGCATCTGACTAACAAATATTTTGTCTAGAAGAAGATTGTATAGATACTTATCTGATAATTATCATGTTCCTAAGCCCAACCTGTGAAAGCATAGCAGTGTGAATTTTTATTTTAAAAGTCCTTTTATTATGCTTAAGTAACTAGTATATAGAAAAATGTTTTCTGAAGGTTTTTTCGGTTTTTTTTTTCCTTTGGTAGCAGAAAATGTAAAAGGTAGGTCTAGTGTATTTTATGAATAAAAGCATTCTATTTCTATATTTATTACTGCTTCTCCTTTGTAATAAAAGTTTCTTGAATTAGTGTTACAATATTTTTTCAAGGTTAGTAACTACTTGGATTAAACTTTTAATTTAGCACATAAAACAATACAAAGGGTTTTAAAAACATGCATTTGCAGAGCAAACATTTTGTTCATTCTCCTATCCTCTGCACGCCTAAGCATTTATAGATATTGCATGTCTTATTTATACAAATTATTATGTTCTCATAGGATACATGCATAGTGTAACATATACATAGTATAACATTCAAGTTAATTACGTGAATATTGAGAAACAGGGTGAAGTTAGGAAAGAATTATGATTTACAAGTCAATATAAAAATAAAGTCAATATAAAAATAATCAATCCTTCTTTCCTCCCTTCTTCTCTAACCAGGTAAAGGAAGAAAAACCCTTATATTTCACAGAAAGAATTATTTTCTCACTCTAATATTGTATTAGATAATATTGACTGCTATTTCCTTCTACTCATCTACAGGACATAAGCACAGTAATTCTAGTGCAGCTTGGATAATTGCTACCTGCTATATCTATTCAGTGTGAATCAGAGTTTTCACTTGCTAAATTTGTAACTTGTGCTGTATTTGAACAAAAAGTTTGAACCCCAAAACTTAGTTCCTTGTTTTTGTTTCTCTCTTTTTTTGTTTTGTTTGATTGGGGTTTTGTTTTTGTTTTTTTTGTTGTTTTTTTTGTGTTTATTTTTTTTTGTTTGTTTGTTTGTTTGGTTTGGTTTGATTTTTTGTTGTTTTTTTTTTGTTTTTGTTTTTAATCTATTTAAAGTGGGAAGAAAGCAGACTGTGTGTAAAATCTGACTCTGGAATACCTTCATGCCTTCACAGCTAATTTTATACAGTCATCATGAACATGGTTGCAATTGTAATGAGCTTGCTCTGCAGTTTCATATGGAAAACTGCTAGAAACCTAATCCATAATGCAAGACAGCAGAACACTTTATAGGTAAATTACCCACAACACAGCAATAAATCAAAGACAGTCCCATCTGTCATTTTAGAAGCAGTGGGAGTCTATTACAGTTTGGCACAGGTATGATGCAGCCGGGTGGAGAGCACTTGGCTTGCACAGTACCTGCTGCCCGGAGGGACCAATCACCTTTTCAGAAATGAAAGACAAAAATCACCAGCTCGATTAGCCCAGCAAGACTGGCCGTAATGAGAAGCTGAAAAATAATGATGAAGTATCAGGACAAAAGAGGAGAGAAGTCTAGTGAGAATGTTCTGACTAATTTACATTTCTCTCCAAAGTCTTGCCCTTAAACTAAACATAATATTCAACTGAACTTCCAGAAAAAAAAAAATTTTATTTTTATAATGTTGCATCACTGAGGGTGAGTAACTTCTGATTTTTGACTGGGAGAGGAAAAATGTTTTTTTTCCATACTTTTTGCAATGCTATCTGTTATTCTTTCCTGTTTCAAAAATTGTGAAGATCAATGTCAATATCACAAGTATGTGTAGCAAAAAACCACGTAGTCATTATAAATAAAGAACTGATATAGATGAGAAAGAGAAAGCAAGTGACGGCAGTGAAGGCCTTATGACACAATGAATATTTTCATGTTCAGTGAATAAGCTTCTGCTTGCACAGCTCACACTGGTTCTCATGGCTGAGAATTTACATATTCATTTATGTCAGTGGACTGATTTCATGATGGCCTTAATTATGCATCAAGTTAAAAGATGCATATAAATAAAAGAATTAATGTACCTACAAGTTCTATTATGTGCACATTCTATCAAATAACAGGAGGAATCCAGTGAAATGAAGTATCTGAAAAGATTTTTCTGAGATGTAGCTGTTTTTTCCCTTTCAGAATGTTTTCCTATTGAACAATACCAAGCTTTTAATAGCTTTGTTCTAATAAATCTCATTGCCTTCTGCAAGGACCAATAAGACTCACAGAAGCCAGGAATACTACATATACCCATTTAGCATGTCACCTGATGTATGCCAAAACAGCATAAGATGATTCAGAAATAATCCTAAAGGCAACACTTACAAACCCCTTTCTTACTATAAAGCACCCTGGACTTTCAAATAAAATCACATATCTGTGAATTATAGTTACCAGAAACAATCCAAAAATACTGTGGTATGCAGTGACTCTCAGCAATGCCTAAATATTTAGGGAATAATGAATTTTCTTGTTCACAATATTGTAATGACTACAGGGCTTTTGACAAAATCAGCACTTAGTCCTGAAGTCCTGACATTGTACAAAACTGTTAGTAACTCGTGTACTTGATCATTCATAAAACACTTCAAAAATTCTTTACTATTTAAAATACTGCACTGTGGCAAAGCTGAATAGGATAGATATCTGTGTAATCTGATGAGAATTTTCTAAAAATCTGCAAAACTAGAGGCTGTAAAAAGGTTTTACTTTACTTTCCCAATTTGTGTTTTTTGTTTTTATTTGGTTTCTTGTTTGTTTGTTTTTGTTTTAATTTGAGGGGTTTTGTTTGTTCGTTTGTTTGTTTCCAAGTAGGTATAACTCCAGGATAAATTAAACCACCCCTCATTTTCCAAGATAAATAATTCCTTTGGGGTGGCAAGTATACTGTAGCAGTACTGCAAAGAAAATACAAGATTTATCTTCCAAGTAGCTCTTCTTCTTCAGCAGTGACATGAGTTATTGCTAGAATTATTTTTTATAAATTAAAACAGGCTATTTTTAAGTAAAGAATCACAGAACATTTTTGTGTTACAGTATTGTCAGACTTTCTAAAATCTACTATCAGCACCAGAAGAGCATTTAAAAACCATGAAAAAATGCAAAGCATGAAAAGCTGCTGAACTTAGAAACCAGTACTTAATGAGTACCTTGCTGCTTAGATCAGACCAGATCCAGGAATAACATTCTATAATTCCAGGATGAAAGTTCATAATTCTTTGTCCAGGCTGAAGTATATTGAAAGTTCAGATGTGTGTCTTCTTTATTGGTTTCACTCTATTTCATCTGACTCAAGTCCAGCATGGATATTTGTATTGAGCTTTATATATATATATACACACACCTACACATACATATATATACCACAAGCTGGTGTAAGCCTAGTTAAATACTGGTGTGGTCTTGGGTTTGCCATAGCTCTTCCTTTCCTATGAATTTCCATCATGACCAGAACAGCCTTTTCCCAGACTCATGTGGATATACACAAATCCCTGATACTTACAGATGACATAGTTACAAATACCTAAAAATTTCCAGAAATACTTCCTAAGAACCGAAGTAGTTCTAATGAACACACCACAAACTTGGTACCTGCCCTGTTCCACTTTCAGTTTAAACTCTAAGTGCTTGAAACTCAAGAAAACATGGAAGTTCTATCTCCCATTTCTCTTTAAGGAAGTGCAGAGGTGTCACTGGCTGAATGAGGGGCTGCCAAGCCTTGAGTTACTCTATGGCACAACCCCTCCACTGCACCCCAAAACTGCTCAGAGAAAGAGGCTTGAAGAGGTGGCCCACAGATTTGGAAGGGAGGACCTCAGGTGTGTGGAGGACACACCCCAGTCTCCTGGAAGGGCAGAAAAGTGGGAGCATGTTGCTTCCACAGCTCCCCAAAGCACCCCAAGGCACTGCTACCTCCCGCAATACTGATCAATTACCTACCCTCAGACTGCATTGGGAATTTGGATATCCGAACTGGAGCCGAGAGGGACACACTTGAAAAGCTGGGGCAAAGCCTCACCTGCAAAGCCTCAAGCTGCAAAATCTAAAGCTGCCCTGCTGCCCTAATTCTGTTACTCCTTTTTACATGTTTCTTCTGATGCTTAAGAAATGAAAGCTGGGCAATCTGAGCTTCAGATCCCAATGCTATCTTTATAAAAATGCACATTATCACATAATAGTGTAGTAGTTGCTTACTACTTACAACTTGCTGGTTGCTTTTAAATTAACTTTATATAGTTACTGCTTTTTCTCTGTAAAAAAGTACATTTAAGTTCCTTTCTTCTTTTGAACAGACTGATTTAACTGAAGAAATGCTAAAAGATCACAAATTAAGAGATAAAATAAAAGCAAAATATGGGGTTAGAAAGTGTTCTTTGGGACATTGGAGAGAGCTTTAATTTTTTCCCAGTTCCTATATGAATATAATTGAATTAAGTATTTTATGTCTCTCATATTACTTGCAATTGGCAGAACAGGTCTGATTATTTTTCCTTTTTTCGACACCTTGTGTGGTTTGAGTTCTGTTAGAGAATAAACAAAATATACAAAATGATAGCATAAGGAAAATGGGTCACTAAAATAAAATTAAATAATAACCTCCCCAGCTAATACCTTGTATTTTATCAAACCAATTTAACAATCGTTATGCTATAAGACAATCAGTATGCTACTACAAAATTTGCCTCTATTAGCTTGTTGTTCCTGGATATTTTTTGCCTATGACAGAATGTAACAGAAAATATTAACCTATCTTCAACCATGAAAATTCTTTGACATTCACAGCATTAGGTGAGTATCTTCCCACTAGGAACTGCCAACATCTAAAGGAAGAAATATTTAACTAATGATCTTCACCTCCTTGTCAAATGACTGTTCATTTTGCCTTTTTTATTTCACACTAGATTGTTAACAAGTTTAATATATGCATTTCTGGTTCTTTCCAGTAAATGTTGTCTTTGCAAAGGCAAAAATCTTTGAGATGTGCTGACTTCTTAGACATTAGAAAATGTCAAAGGTGTTGTCACTTAGAATACTGCTTTTAGTTATTACTGCATTCCTCTTTGACTTACACCAAAGTCAGGAAGGAGAGTGCTAAGATGACATTGATTTGCTGATTTATTCAGTCTTTTTCTAAGGTAGAATGGTCCGTCAAACTTTATTACTGTAAAGAGAATATGGATTGAGTATACCTGACTTGGACATCTCTCTCCTTTGTCAGGTATAAGCCCTTCACTAATTGATACCAGGATCTGAAATATTTATTAAATCTGAGAGGCATTTTTTTTTGTGAGAACAGTTCTACTACTTCGCAGAAAAAAGCCTGAACTTCATCAGTGACCAGAATGTATCAATGCATTCTTTTTTTTGTACCACTCCTCAGTGTGTCTACTGTCTATCTCCTACATTTGATGGCTTATAATCACTCCTAATTTTCTCTGCTACATTTTGGTTTTGGCCCATAAGAGTAAACCTGTGGAGCAATATTTGCTTCCTTACCATATTTTGAATTCTCTCAGCATGCAATGCTTGGCACAGGTCAAATTCTTAGATGGTGTTTGACATTTGGCTTAATGAATTATCATTTTTGTCTTCCTCTGTGCAGTTCTTCCATTTTGAACTACGTTTTTTCTAGTTTTGCATATCTTGAGCTTTGGAAGGATCTGAATTAAGGAGATTTCAGCAAATATTTTATTTCTTGCTGCTTTCAGTGTGAGAAGGACCAGAACTTTCCTTTTAATTAGTTGCATTCCACAAATGCATTTACGATGTTATTCAGAGAAGAATCAAATAATAACCTCTTTATTACCTCCACTATCATTCTATGTTGCCTAGCAATTCATGTTAATTTCATTATTTTACATAATTCTTACAAGGAAAAAAATTGAGCCAATCAACATAAAATCCTAGATATATATGTCTAAAACAAGAAATTGATCCTAGCCCTTAAGCCCAAAAAAATAAAGTCTCACTCTCCTGATGCAAAAATGGACAATAGAGTATATTAAAACTCTAAAATCTGTAGCTAGAATTTAATCTACTTTTTCTCAAGTATCAGATACATGAAATAGAAAGAATTTTTATATACCAGTATTTTAGAAAATATGATGACAAAACGGGTACCATTAAATTGTCTTTGAAATGCCCATTTATCTAGTTTGCAGAGTAAAGAAAAATGTAGCATACTCTTTAAGGATTTGTAGCAATGACTTTTAATTCTTATGCTATAATCAAAGATTTATTTTAAAATATGATTAAACTATGATACAGAAATGGTTCAGAATGTACAGACAAGTCTGTATAGCTTTTATAGTTGATAATATATATCAGGGTCCAGGGTCTCAGAAATCAGTAAAAAAAAAAATCTTTATTCAAGACATCCTTTATCTCTGGCCCTTAATAACCAGCATAAGAATAGCTTCCTGAAAATAAGAAACATTTTTTTTTCTAAAGCATAGAAATATGCAATTTCTGGCTCATTTCTTAAATTTCTGATTGTCAATGCCATGCTCTTCTTTATCTCTGAAGTCAGGAAACAAGTAAGAAGTAAAAACAAAAGGAAAAATGAATATGTTGAGAATTGCAGGAGCTGAAAAATGCTGGATATCTCTATGCTAATGTTTAATGAAGCATGTGTATAAAATCAGAGAAAAAACAAATAAATAAAAAGGTTTTTTTGTATGTGGATAAAATCAGAGAACAAATGAATAAACAAAAGGTTTTGTTTGCTGTTTTGTAAAAAGATGAGAAATGCAATACTACTTGACTGCTGCTGGGCTTTAATTTACAAAACAAGTGTAAATGAGACTTTACTCAGCACAGTTTAAAATACATGAATATCTTTACACATGTACTATATTTCTGATGCTCAAAATACTGTGATATACTGCAGGAGCCAGCAAGGTCTGTGGATAATGATTAGGATGAGATTTCAGGTGAATAGTGAGATTTCTTCTGATTTCTTAAATCTGTGTATATGTGTGTGTATGTATGTTGACCCTGACCTCTAATGAAACTGCAGTCATACTTCATGTCCATGGTTATGATATTTCGATCCCACAGCTTTGTAGAAATGTCCCATTTGGATAAAATTACTTTCCTTTCTATTCACAGAACAGACCCAATGAGTCAGTTGAGTTAGGTAACCTACCAAGATTAGCCCTTTGACATTATACTGAGATGAATAAGGGGGTTTCACATGGTCACTGACAGAACTCATTTGGTTTTACTGATCACCTCTACTCTCTTTCTAAACCTCTTATTCTCACTTATACTTTATGACACTACAGTATGTGAAATTTCTTGCTGGCAAACTTGTTTTGAATAGCTGTTTTGTCAGCCACAAGTTAACTTTTCTGTCACTGAACTTACAGCTCATCCTGTACCTCTTCCTGTCTCTCATATATTGAACCCATGATCTTGTTGCAATTTGAGCTTAACAAAACTGTATATAAACCCTTCTTCACCCACACATTCACATTTCCTCCCTTTTTGCTTCCTTGCAAAGAAAATACCCCAATCCTATTTTTTCCCCCCTCTTTCTTGCCCAGCAAATTCAGGTCACTCCCCTTCATCCTCAGCAGATGCCAGGGTCATCCTCTTGGCTAATTAGTCTCTGCCAGGTTTCTCCCTCAGGTCTGGGTTACATCATTCTGTGATTTCTGCCCAGTTTGCCTTTCTGGACCTTGTTATGGACACATGCCAAATACCATTGCTCAGGCTATGTTTCTTATTTGCTGATGTGAACTTTGATTTCACTGCTTTGCTCAGCTGACCTCTCCCCTGGCATGGCTCCTCCAGTTCTCCATTCAGTATAGTAACTGATTTTGTCATCTTTTAAGCACCTCAGTAATTCTGCATATTCTTTTTGTCCCTTGAAGTTCATTCTGATCTCTTCTTCCTTATGCCATCATTCCTAGCTATATTTTCCAGTTTCATACATTCATCCACACTTGTCTCTGATTTTTAATTACACAACTGACAGTTTTAACTAGAACTTACTTCAGAAAGATCCAACCCTGTACCCATTAATGTGTTTTTAATTCCAATCTTACATGAAATAAAACAACGTTTAACTTCCTGCTTCATAAAGAATTCTCTTCCACTAACCACTCTCTACTTTTCTACCTTTGGCCATAAACCCTTCTGACCTTGGAGAGGTCACTGTTACTAAGCAAATGCTCTTCTGAGCATTTCTCTGAGGAAGTTACAAACAAAACTAAATGGTTTGGTCTGGTCCTCATCTAAAGGCTATTCTTTTGACATGTTCAAGGGTAATCCCTGAACTGCACTCCAAAGGAAGGACAGGAAATTGTAAAGACATGCCCAAGCCACCAAGGTCAAGGCCCTTGTTCAAGCTACCTAGATCAAACACCTACGGAAGATAGCAAAGGGATACAAAGCAAGGCTGAAGCAAGGGATAGTTTTCACAGAAGAGTTTAAAGAAAGTTGGACATCAAGAACTGGTGGCTTTCTAAGCAAAGTAGGTTCCTACGAAAATATACTGAACTCATGGAGAGTTCTGAACTCCTTTGTGTTCAATGACATCTACCACAGGATTCACACACTACCGAATTATTTCACGTAAAGTCATACCGCCTTTTCCAGAATTAAAACATCCCATTAATCCCTTCCAGAACTTAAGGAGTTATGAGAAAATGAGCTACCTTCTCTTGATACTGTCGTCGTGATGAATCCAGGGACTGAATGAGGGCAGTGGCATGGCCAACAAACATGGCATAGCAAGTGGCCCCCACGATCATACTCAGCATGGTTATCCAGAGGTCGGACATGCTGACGGGGGCGCGGGCTCCATAACCGATGCACAGCATGTGGCTCATGGCTTTGAAGAGTGCATATGAGTACTGCTTTCCCCAGGAATCGTTCTGCAAGAAAAGAGACAAGTGACTGAGCCTGCGAGCAGCTGGACAGAAAATTACATTTGTACCTGTTTAGTGGGATCATAGACTGCTGCCTCTGAAAGAGTACTCTCATCATGTATTTTCTATGTTTGAGAAGAGGTATTCCTCCTAAATTAACTGTTAGATAAAGTGTCAGAGATTCTGACAGATAATACTTATCACAGTGAGATGAAATAAAATTAACTATTTTTTATACATTATTATACTCTTAAATGTGCTATCCTAATTACAAGGAGACTAAAGGTCAATTTTCTTTTACAGCGCATGGTAGACAGATTAGAAAAAGCTGAGTACTCAGACTTACCAAGCACAATAAAGTGGTATTTTCTTTTAATATGCATGCACATACTCCTGTGGCCCTATTTCTTTCTTTTTGGAATTGTCAATTCTAACATACAACCATATTTACCTTACTAGCTTCCTTTCACTTTTCAAGGACAGAAAAAAAAGTATTATATATCGTAATGTCTGCTTATGCTGATTTTTTTTTTGTTTTGTAATATTGTCTTTATGCTGGAATAATCTCAGTTGAAAAGAAGTCTGTTTATTCTGCATCCTAGCAAACCTATGTTCATAGTCACAGTCTGTGAAAGTCAGCTCAAAAAATAAAGGTGATGCCTAGGTCCTGCATTTCTGATGTGCAGCTACCCTTCCCAGTCTCTCTGGTAGATTAGAAGGACATAACTTCTTGCTCATAAGCTTTTAAAATTGCAAAAATGTTGGCAACATCCTCCCTTCAGCTTTACATAAAGACAGTCAAAGGGGCTCTTCCCTGCAAAAAGTAGACACCTTAACACACTCCAAAAAAGCCCTGGGACTCCTTGTCAGATTTTTCTGTTTTCCAAGCCAAAAGAATGAAACAAGAACAAGGAGACAAACAGTGCTTGCAGGCATGCAGCACACATGAGGAAGCACAGTATTTACCACAAAAAGAACTGACAACAAATTAAAAAATGAAGAAGGAGGAACTGGGATGACAGGAGAAAGATCAGTCAGTTACACAGTAGAGTGTCTAATATACAGGACCAAAAGTAATAAACATGTTAACACAGATCTTCAAATCAGCAGTAGCATTTATATGTAAAGTTTATGTATGACATAACAATATTTGTGTCTCTCTTCTACCAATACAAGCTGCACTCAAATGCTCTTATTTCTCAAAGAGCTGCAAGCTTCCTCTCTTGCCATTTAAATGCCAAGGTTACTAGCTATCCTTGTGCTTCACATGTATTAAAATGCTTTTTCTAGACCTCCTATTAGCCTAAATAACTGGTAACAGAAAATAAGCTGCCAATTGTTGTATTGCAGATGACACAGTCAGTAGTTATTTACCAATGTAATGATTTAAAAATTAATGGTTTCTCTGTACTTAACACTTGTTTCATGTTCTAAGTCAAATCTTATCATATTAGTGAGCTGCTGCTTTTTTAAAAGTTAATATTTTGTGTCATAAAAACAGATTAGGAATAGGCTTTGAGTCTACACTTTAGAAAGAAAAAAAAAAAAGAAAAAATCTCTTCCAGTTATCTTAGATAACTGGAAGCCAGGTAGGTTTCAGTGACTGATAAGGAAGTACATTTCCTATTGTTTCAGGCATTCAAAAATACTCAAAAAATGAATGAATTGAAGAAGTTTCCCAAAAAAATCTTCAGTTCAGGATTCAACTATCCACTTTTAGCACAGAAGCTCCTTTTTTTTGGGGTCACTGCAGATATTCTAATGCAAATTTCTCAGGAAAGCAACTTTTAAAAATTAAGGCACTCTTTATTTTGAAGACGTTTCCCTCCAGGTGTCATCAAACCTCTTGTGCAGAAATAACTAATGAGGAAATTTTTAGAGGCCCATATAAAAATTTTCAGCAGTTGTGCTTTATATAGATTATATTGGGAAAAAAAAATAAACTGCATGCTGGATGAAACATATCTAGAGTCTTTCAAGGCTACAAGTAGAGTTATTAAAGCCACAGTATTCACAAGGCTGTAAGATCAAACCTTCAGTTTTGTAGGGCTCCACAAAGTGGATCTTTCTCCTTAATTTATTAGCATAACTATTATAATTACTAAACAAAACCAAAAGCTAATAATGATCCTGCCTAGGAATATTTTCCATCCTATCCTTGGTGTGATGAATCTCAATTAAAATAATTTCTATAAAACTATATTTTTACACCAAAGTCTCTAGTTAATCTAAACACTAATGGATTTTATTTCTTGACTGAGATACTTTCCAGGTCTGTGAATCACAGTTTTAAGTAAAATACCATTATTTTAAGAAAGAATAAGAAAATGGAAGAGCAGCAAGAAACAGTATACAAAGAATATTTCCTATTAACAGGGTACTAGGATGAGTGAAAAATAAATACTAGTAAAGAAGTACTAGCAAAAGGGAATAAGTGGCAATAAGAGAGCTGTAATGAAATAAATAGAAGAAACAAATAAAAATTTACAACAAAATAAACAAACATACATTTAAATACATATCTGCCTTTTAGATAGATATATTTATAGATATATGTAGATATATAGAGATAGATATATAGATATAGATGATTTAGATATATATATGTAGATATAGATAGATTAGATAAAGATATAAAT
>VXBI01010702.1:263185-298698 GCA_013397375.1 Toxostoma redivivum
TAGATGATATAGATATAGATGATATAGATATAGATATAGATATAGATATAGATATAGATATAGATAGATATAGATATAGATAGATACAGATATAGATAGATATAGATATATATGCACCAAGTGTGATCCAACAGCTTTGGCAGTCACGATTGCACCTGAATCCAGAGTGGAAGTCACGGCCATCTCAAATGGCAATTTTTTTTATTCAAAGAGCATCAGCTTTTACTATGTAGTTTATTATAGACCATGTTATAGGCTAGGCTAGGCAGATTTCAGGCATTTGTAAATGGATGGTGCTGAGCAGCAGGTCCTCAGACAGGTGGAAAGGCTTTAACAAAAGGAGAAAAAAAAAAAAAAGACTGACAAAGCATCTGAATTCAGCTTGGATTTGTCTGAGGATTTTGTTGCCAAAAATAGCTTGCCAATGAGTTGTTGTTTCTTTTCTTTAGTAATTATGAGGTCTTGTAAAATCAGGTGCAAAAACTAGTCTTTTTAGTTTGCATAGGGATATTTTTTTAAAATACTGGTCAGGAAATACCATTTTGAAGGGTGCAGATTTCAATACAGCTACTCATGCAGTTCAATGATTTATTCCATATAAAAACCACTTAAAAAGAACATTGATTCTAATGTCAAAGCCTATACATCATGTATGTTACAGCCAAATGAAATCATAATTATTTAATTATTTTCCTATTAGTGTTGTATAACGTAAGGGTTTGGCAGGAACAATACTAACTTTGTTTCATTGAGAGGGGTTGGAATTTTCCACAACCTTGTTCTAACCTGCTGCTCTTTCCTGTTCAAAAGTGAGGTGTGACCATTTCTCTGATGGCCTACAGTAGTATTTTCTTTTAATTAGAAGTAATTTTGCACCTACATCTTTCTGCATCTTTCTGCAAATTTCTGCATAACACATTCACAGATAGTATCCCTGAGTTAATAAAAGACCATTCTATGAAACAGAAAATCCTGGTTTTATGCAGGCGTCTTTTCTTTAATACAATCTTAAATAATAATGTTTATATAATTACACATTACATGTTTCCCAAATTTCCATATTCTGTTTTTAATATATAGATCAAAAAACCCCAAGAACAACAACAAAAAACAAGCTGAAAAAATTGCCTACCAATTACTAAAAAAGGATATTTAATTTCTTAGTTGACAATGGCTTGATCACTGTTTCCAGATTAGCAGTAATCGGTTTAAAAAGTTTTCAATTAAATGACATCAATTTGGAAAAACTATTGAAGACTTTAATTGTGAGAAATACCAAAACTGTTTATCCAAGGATTGATTACATAATCTAGCTGGATGACATTAAGAAATCGTCGCATTTGTGACAGGAATGGTCACTGATCATTTTCCATTAGTTCTGTAACTATACACATTAGCTTCACAGTTATACCAAAGAATACATTAATTCCAGGGCACTTCTGATCCTTAAAAATCTGTGTCCAAGCCTTTTCCTTCACCAAAGGGTATTATGGTTCATCCCATATTTTCAGATAAGACTGCTACAAATATCTTTTTGTAATATTAACTTTTCACCTCAAAAGAAATAAATCACAGATAAGCAACATGGCACCTTCTAAGTGACAACAATAAAAGTAAAATTATTTTTCTAAGGGGATTTAAAAAGGGTTTCTATTTTACTATATAATCTATGGAGGTTTTCATCAGGAAATTTTGTTGTCATACGACAAATCAATTCCACTCCCATATTGTAGTCATTCCCTCAGGCACAGCTTATCATCCCTCAGCCATATCCTTGCACTGAGATATAAATTGATTTAGAAATCTCGCACCAAGGAGACTATTGCACAGACAGTAATGGTTTCCTCATTTTTGCCCCAGTCCCTTTTTTCTTCCATGTCACAATTATTACTGCAGGTGTCACAGAAATGGGTCTGTCAGTTTGCAAGGGCATGCTTTGCAATCATGGAGCAAAGACTGGCTTAATAATTGAGAGAAATGGTTTCTACAAGGATTTTGAACTCATCCTCGTCTTCAAAATTGTAGCAGAAGTGGGGAAGTAGCTCTCCCTCTCTGAAAGAATTTGTCTTATCACTCACACCCCAGTCTTTTATGCTCACCATTGCCTTCAGGTTCTTCTGAAAGTAAGCAGTATCTGAAGGTGGATCTTGACAGGACATAGACAGTTAGTCTCTATCCCAATAAATTAAAAGGTATCAGAAAGCATTTCCAAGCTCGAGAAATTGGTTCACACGGTTTCACTTTTAGAAATGCCTCTGGTCTAACACTGGCCCCACAGCACTCTCCCAAGAAACAGCAGTTGTACTTTGGAGCTGGTGTAGCTGAGGAACCCTTCCTTCTAGGCTGCTGGCATGAGCTTGTCCTGTGCTGAAACCCAAAAAACATTTATTCTATGGGCATAGTAGGTAACTCCTAAACCAGTCCTACCTCAGTGCCCATCAAAATTAGACACTTTAAACTTATCTACAACCATGGAGGCAGCTAGACAGTCCATAAGTAAGCCCTCTTTTTTTAGCACTGTCACAGGTAGTCATTGCACAAAATGGATATAAAGGAGGGTTTGAGAGGCTGCAGAAAGCACAAAGCATCCTTACCTGCATGGTGGCAGACACTGTAACACAAGAGTGGCCCTGAGGAAACATATGCCTAAAATCTGGAGGACATGAACTACTGCTAGTCAAATTTGCTTTAAAAATTAGTCTTTTCCATCAGGAATTCAATTAAACTATACTTATGTCTTACATAGCCATATATGGTCATGTAAGTTATAACTATATACTTATTTTCAAGTCATTATTTTCAACCATTTCTAGATGACTTCTTAAAATGAAGAGTTACTTATAATGTAACTAATCAAAAAGGCATGTTAAGAGAAGGTATAGATGCACGTTAGCAAAATTTTTACCAGGTATATCTGACACAGCAAGAGAAAAGGCCATGTGATCCTTTCCCTGTGTTAATTAGTTATGTGCACATAATAAGACAACAGAACTGGGCCTCTATTGAATCTATCATTTCTTCAGTAATCCATAAATATATATATGTATGTATAAACTATATAGATTTATAGTTTACATGCTTTTCCATCAGGAAGCTGCATAATTTCCTCCCTCTGGTATCATACAGCACCTTAGAATTACACATTAGTTAAAATCTCAGACAGGAAATTGGGGCAAAGTACCATCTCAGCATTTCAGCTTTTAAAGAAGTTTGAATTCACAATGACTAACCAAGTTGGGCAATGGGAAAAGTGTCCAATATTTATTGTTTTAATGCTCATGCAATGGTGAATGCACTAGCATGTAAAACCTCTAGTTCTTATCACAGTTATTGCTACTATGAATATCTTGTTTTCTAAAACTAGTAAACAAAGGCAAGGTGGGATCAGACTTGGAAGACTAAAAATTCTAGTGTTCTAAAATTCTTAAGAAGTGCAAGGAAGAAGAGCCTATTTTAGGAAGTGTGCAAGTATGTATGATTTAAAACAGAAAAACCCTGAATCGGTAAGCTCAGTGAAATAAGCAGATGTCTTCGGAAACTTCTGAACATTTCTCTCAGCTGATACGTGCACAGATAACAGATGGTGTAAGTGACTCAGCATATACTTTCAAGAGCAGTACTAGCAGGAAAAAATTAGAAATAGTTTGGCATTGCATTCCACAGGAAAAGAAGTTTGACTGGAGAAGCAATGACTAAATATTACATATTTACTCTGTTCAGAGTAGCTACATGACTTTGCTGTCATTATAGCTTGTTCATTTTTTGGTGCTCTGGCTTTGGCACTAACCATCAAACAAAAACAGTGTAGCATGGCAGATCTTTCATTTTATTTTGATTATTTTTCCTGATGCAGAAAATATTGAACATTTATTTGCTAATACACTTCTCCAGTGAGCAAACCTCCTTAGTGAAATTTACCAAATAAATTAAAAATCTGATCAAGGCAGCTGGCTTTTGTTTTCCTTTGTCATAATGCACTCAAATTTTGATTATGTTCAAACGACTCTGATTTTTTATCCTGAAATAAACTTAAGTGCCATTGTTTACAAGGGACTGACTGGAACAAATATGCAGTGCCTGGCAACAGGAAAGTATGTTCTAATCACAGTAAGTACTGTGTGGTCACAATAAGTGATTACAAGTGTATCTACAGGTTTCTTCTGGGCAAACAATACATCTTTAAAAGAAATACTTTCTTACAGGAAAAGACGAAAGAAAAACCCAATACAATGGCATATCTAATAAGAGAATACGTAAATCCTGCAAGGAATCATTTTTAATGAGGAACTTTGTTTATGAAATAACTCTGTTCAAGAGAAGAAAAAATTCAGCGTGCATTAAAGACAAAGTATCTCTTTGTTCTGCTCCTTTCACTTGGTGAAAGCAGCCGGATATAATGTGAAACAGTTTGCTTAACAAGCCTCAAGTATTGAATCAAACCATTTATGAAATGCTTTTACAATGCAATCACCAAGAAAAGCTTTGCATTTTTAACAGTAGCTATCTAGATAGTCAAGAACAGGCTGATGATAATGCGGTCTTAATATAGAGCAGTTCTGGGAAAGAGCTGAAGGAGTGAAGTGACACAAACCTGACTCGTGACTCCATAGCTTTACTGAAAACTGTTAGGAAGAATCTACACCATCACAGACAATATTTACAACCAATTTAGGAAAGGGAACTTGGTAGAAGGAACTCAACCTCTCTACTATGTGAACAACTCAGACTAGACAGCAAATTATGTGAAGCATCCAATCCCAAATAAAATGACAAATGGAAATGATATGGCTTTGGAAGTGGACACTGAGCTTTCTGAGTGCTGTCACCACACTCTTTGAATCAAAGGGATTCTGAAGCTACATTTTAAAAGGCAGGAAACAACAAACCTCACAAGTGGCAGGAAAAGCTATCATTAGGAAGTATCTAGACAAACCTGATACATTATTTGGAAAGTACACAGACAGATATACACAAAATAATAGTATCCCAATGGTTTCTCACTAATATTTCAAAACACTCAAACATTTTCCAAGACACACTTTTCTCCTTGTTCTATTTATAGGCATATTCCAGTTAAATATATTTCCTTCTGTAAATATTTTTAAGAATGTGTCCTAAGGAAAAAAAAATAGTGGGTTACAGTGGATTAAAATGGTCTAATATGATCTACTCACAAAGAGTCTGAATATGTTTTAATCTGCTTAAAGGTGAACCAATGGTACTTTGACACAGAGAATCAGCATAAGGATGGGATTGGGATTTGTGAATTACTGAATCCAGTGCTTTAAAAATCAGTTTTTTCTCTAGTAAAATGGTGCTTAGTACCTTATAGGCTAATTCAAGTATTGTTCTGGTTAGTCTAAGAATATAATTCTTACCATGTTTTATTTCAGTATTTTATTTTTTAAGGCAGAGGATCAGCGCTGTTTTGAAGTTTGTTGGTTTTTTTTTCACTTAGCTGGTACTTTTCTTGTCAGTTTTTCGGTAAATTTCCTAACCTGATGCCTTTGAGACTCTAGGTTGCATCTGGTTAGTTTACAGTTCTTCAGAAAATTACTTTACTAAATATCTGAGCCCTCAAGAGGCTGATCTGCATTTCTGGTAAAGCACAATCCTTCATCAAATACTACATCCTACAAAAAGCTGTACATTATTTTATTAGGCAGTGACAGCAGGAAGCAAAATAGTTCTGCAGCTGAAAACCTATTTTGGCTCTATGAAAAGAACAAACCTCAGTGTTGAAGCAAGTAGGCTGAATCTAGGTCAGAGGCTTTTTTTTTCTGAGAACATATCTGAGTTTCCTGATGACCTTTTCTTAAACTCAGATGCTTTCAAACTGCAGGTGCTTACTAGAGTCTGCAAGACTTTCAAGGTAATATAATATAAAGAAAAAGTATTTAGCAGCCTAAACACCACCCACAAAATGATGTCTAGGCATTTAAAAAGAAAAAAAAGAAACGAAGACAGACTTAGTGACTCACAAAGATTTCATTTCCCTCCTCTGGCAGAGGGAAGTAAATCTAAATCATAGAAGAGTATCATGACCTTGAGGGTATGGACTTTGAGGGGAAGAAGGAGGAATATGCTCCTCTTTTATCATCCCTGAGGGAGTTAACAGAGCACTTGAGTGATCCTGTAGGATTCACCCCAGAGGTGTGGAGCACACAGGTCCCAGTTCCAGCTGTAAAGACAGGAATTCCCTTGTGTAGCCATCAGTCCATGCCCCCTTAGTCACTCCGGGCTCTCTCAGGTACCATCACCCCAGAGTGGGGTGTGGTGCTGAGGACAGCCATCAAGGTCAGCTTGTCACTGACAGTATGTGACAGCATGTCAGAGCCATGATCCTGTGACACCTGTGCTTCTGGACAAACAGGAATACACAGTCAAAAAATGACTGGGCAGACTACTAGAAGGAGCACATAATGATAGTTGTTAAACACCTGAATACCAGCTCAGACCCTCAGCAGTGACTTTCTGAAAACTGAAGGAAACATCACCCCATGCTTGCTGTGGTTTGATTTTTCCTGGGTGTCTTCCTTTGCCATCCATGGAAAGGGAACAGGAAAACTTCAAGCAGACACCCTGCTGGTCCCATCTGAATGAATCCCAATAGCTCAACCGTTAACTGGGACACATTCAGTTTGTCTTTATATTACTCTTGTTTCTCTGTCCAACTTTCTAGCTGTTTAAGCAGGTCCAGAGGAGGCTCACAAAGATGATCAAAGGGATGAAGCACCTTTCCTATAAAAACAAGCTGAGAGAGTTGGGATTCTTCAGCCTGGAGCAGCTCTGGGAAGACCTTTTAGCAGCCTACCAATACTGAGAGGGCTTATGAAAATGAGGAAGAGCAACTTTTACAAGGGCATGTAGTGATAAGACAAGGAGAAGTGGGTTTAAACTGAAAGACAATAATTTTAAATTAGATATTATATATATAAATAAATTCTTTACTGTGAGGATAGTGAGACACTGGAAAAGAGAAGCTGTGGATGTCCACCCACCCCCTTGAAGTGACTGCGGCCAGGTTGAGTGGGGCTTTAAGAAGTCTGGTATAGTGGAAGGTTTAACTTTTCTTTAGCCAACTTGCCCTCTCTCAGTTCCATAGCAAGTACTTATGAAACAACTGTTTCATCCACAGAACAATGGTAATGCCATATAACTACTTAGAAATACTTGGAAAGCCCAGATACTTTCATAGATACAACATAAAAAGTAAGGAAGTCTCCTGCTGCAAAAGAGTTTACTCCATGCTTTGATTACAGCAAGACCTGCAAAATTATGCTGCAGAGCAAGTAAAACAGCCACCCAGTGAGTAGTTCACAGGAACCCAGGTTCTGCAGTGTAGATACTGAGGATAAAATGCTCTGGCAGAAATGGGTACAGCTGAGGCAGACAGCCCAGGCCAGAGGACAAACCCTGGGGAGAGGCCAGGGATGTCTAGCACTGATGCTGGAGGGAGAGAGGCACAGCAGGAACACCACAATCCTCAGCCATGGACAATGAACAGGAAGAATAAAAGTGCACTGCACCTTTTTATTGTTTACATGTGGATGTCTGCAATGACCAGTAGCCTCATTTGTCCTGAGTTTTGTTTGTGAGACTCAGCACTAAGAGGAAAAGGCATCCTAAAATTTAACTTCAGCTGACTTCAGGTACTCACTTTGATAGCTGAGTTGGCAGGTCTCCCTAGGCTCCCTACACAGTCAGTAAAAATCAGACTTCTGCAGATGGTGATTCAGAGTAGAATGTTAATGCAGGTGTTCTTTATCACCTCCAGGGGAGAATTTCTCTTTCCATAAGCTGCCCAGGATCCTATTCAGGTAAAGCTGCATCCATTATCTTCCTGAGCTTCCCTACTGGGCATACCTCTGTTTTCATGGATAGACTTGACACCCCATCTCTTCCTAGCTCCAATCCAGTGGAGAAAATAAAATTCCCTAGAATAGCCTCTTCTCTCAAGCTCTGGTTTTACTTTATGATTCATGTTTTTTCTCTTGCAATTGAACTTTGCAGTCAGATCAGACATGAGTTTGCCCTTGCAAGTCTGACAAAAGTAAGAGGGCTCTGTAAGAGGTGCTGCAGATTTGACTCGGTGAATTCTGTTCCAGCACACTGGATTTAATGTAAGCATACTACAGGGAGATGGTATCATAACCACAGATAGGAGCAGGTGAGAGACAAAAAAAGATTTCAAATGGGTAATTATTTACTTATATAGATAAAATTATAGAGCAGAGAGCATGCAGTGAGATAAAGAGCTCTTAGATTCAGGGCACATATTTGTATATCCATTTATTGAAAGTATGACATTTGCATTGCTTGCAAAAGGTTGGGAAAGACGATAAACTGGAAACATCTATAAGGACTCAGATTCTAAGGAAAATAGCATATATTCACTCAAAAATTGCATTATCTAACATGCAAATGGTTGGAAACCTTTCTTAGCTTCATGTTAACTGAGCACCTGCTACATTTCAAGATGGATTTTAAAAATCTGATAATTCACAGCATATCTATGTAATGTTAAGTAGAATCAAAAGAATAGCCCTTTTCTTAGTTTGGTTTTTTTTTTGTTAGTTTATCAAAACAAAGTAATAGAACCACTTGTTTCAGACTCAGTTAAGGTTTTCCTGAAACCAGTACCATGGCAGTGCTTGAATCTTTTAATAAATCTAGCAAACCATGGCACTCTACACATATATGGCACTCATTCTGAGCAATGACGAACAACAATCATTTCTTTTTTACCACAACTATGATTTGCATTCTCCAAGCACATAGGTCAGACAAGTTTAAGTTGAGGTCCAGATAAAACTCCCTTTTAAACGTTGCAGAGTGAAGTTTTCATTTCATTTAGCTAATGGTCTTGAATCTAATCTCTGAATCTAATTTCAGATTGCATGGCTATTTCTTCCTGCTGAACTTTACATCAAAAATCCCAAAATTTCTTAAAGAAAAAATATAAGAAAAATTTTCAAATCTAATCTTTACAGTCAAAACTGTGAAAAGGAACAAGGTCATTAGTGGAGGGAAGGTAATCAGAGGATATACATCAAGGCAGTTTTCATTCTTCAAAATACCATGCTTTTTAAATTACCTCTTAAAATATAACTGAGAGTCATTATTGATTAGAAATACACATTATATTTGGATGCGCTTTTAATTGATACCATGCATATTTAGTTTCTAATTCAGATTTTGCATTCAGTGTCACCACTGTAAGTGGCATATTTTTGTCTTTAATATTACTAATGAGAAAATTTTGAGGAGTATTTTCTAGATAGTCCCTTAGCAGATGTCTATGTATTTGCTGTATGGGTAAGCAGTGAGCACCTTCTTATATCAAGTCTGAAAGATTTTTAAAGCAAAAGAGTAAAAAAAAAAAAAAAGCTTTGTTAAAGCCTAGAAACCCTTCATTTTTTATTTATCTGTACACATGCCAACTTTATGTTTCCTCAAATCATGTTGCAATGGTTGAGTGCACTGGCTCATGCTTAGAAAAAACCCAACCTCAGATGTTCTATTTCTATTTAAACTGTCGCATTCCTTCTTACTCCTCCCCATGTCACTCTATGTGTGTGGGATGGTTTCCTTCACAAAAATTCAACAAGAGTGGCTTAGGTTTAGGTTATTTTATTGATCTGTAAGACGTGTTTACTTAGGAGCAATACACCATTAAGTGTAAAGGCACTTCCTCTTAGCATTTATGTGCTTGTATTTTTAGCTTCTTTGTCAAGATACAGACTGCAAAGACGTAAGGGAACCTCATCCTTGCGTATTCATATGACTCAGAAATTAATTCATTTATCTCAAGTTTTATATGCACAAAAGTGTAGGTACCAGCAGGATGGTTTTGCTGCAAGAGTAAAGCCATTACTATTAGAGTTAGAGAGTAACAAGAAGGTAAAAGCACATTTAAATATTCTGTATTGCATCTGTGTTTCATATAGAGAGATGGTGGTAAAGGACAGGCAGCATTATGTGAATGGCATGGGTTATGAGAGGTCATGTAAAGACATCTGCACAGGTCCTAAAAATTCCAGGGTCAAATCTGTTTTTACCTTCTAGAAATGCAGCATGCTTACTCATTGCTCTTGAGTGTACATTTCCAGGGTGAGCTCTTGCATATTCTAATTACATAAATCTTAGTTTTATTTTGCTTCCAGCAAACGTTTTTATCAAGAATGATGAACTTAATTTCTGAACACCTGGAAAAAGCTATTAAAATAGACAGGAAACTCCCTCAAATATTCTTCTGTCAACATTGTTCCAGCAACATTAAGCTGAGTTTAGATTTGTTATAACTTTTCTAGTTGTATCTATGAGAAAAATTTGAAGTCCTTTACTATTAGAGATAAGCAGAGGGATATTACATATTACTGAAAAGGGTGACAAATGAGTGGTGCACTGCCTTTACTCCTGACCAGTACCCAATTACCCTTTGTAAAACTGAACTAGCAGTCTGAGTGCACTCCACTTGAAAACATCACTACTAAGTAGACAGCTGCTCAAAACCAGTCATGTTAATTCCCTCCCTATCTATACCAATGTAGATAATCCTGTTTTGATTATATGCACTATTGTCAAAGTGCTAGGCTACCCTCAATTGCAAGCCAACTTCATTGTCTTCCAAACATAGAAGATCAAACACAGTGACTAAAATGATGAATATGATGGATTGGAAAGGGAACATGAGTCATTTGTGAAGAATATGGGCATTATTTTCTTATCTCGTTCAAATGTCATCTGCTGGCTTTCAAAGAGATTGTTTCAAAGCAACTCTCTCATGTTAGCAGCACCCCAAAATACAGGGAATATTGTGTTATTAAACAAGGTCTCATAGTTTATATCTCTCTCTGCTTCAATCCACTTCATAGGGGACTGTCATAAATATTTTGTAATAAACATCAGCAACTCAAAACAAAGAGGAAAAACATAAGGTAATGTCAATAATGTTTTTTTGAAATTTTGAGAGAAATGGCTTTACTTTAGCAGCTAAATTAGATAGACTAGTACATTATTTATATCAGGTTTTTTTGAGAAATACTAATAACTTTTTAATGATAATATTGCTTCCCCTCACATGAGGAAGGGAAACCCAGTGCAAATTATTAAACGTGGCATACAGCCAAAGAAAGTCTCACCATAAGGCTTAGTTCTTTTCCTTATGTTGTGAATAATATCTCCTAAAGCATAGATGAAAAAATATAAAAATCCAGATAGAAGAAAGCAAGCAAAATATGTTTAAAGGGCATTCAGTAATTAAAGCTATTAATACTAAAAGTATTCACTGCTTGCTCTTACAATTAATATGTAAACATCTGTACACACATCTAGAAGATATTAAAAATTTACTTATTAGCAATAACATTAAATAAGATGCTGCCTATTTCAGAGAATATAAAGATTTTCCTATCCAAAATATTTTCCATGATTTCTAGTTTTAGACCTCTATATGAATTAGTTCAAGTTGAGTCTACTCAAATGAGTATATGTGCAGAAACCAGGAAGAGAAGGAAAGTAGATGGATGAGAGCAATCTTAAAGAAAATTATCCTATATTTTTAAAAGATGCAAAAGAGGCAAAATACATACAGCCTACGCTCAAATGAATTGTGTGTATCCCTGGATTATATGTATAAATAGTATGGGCAAAGCCATTTCAGATGTGAAGGTAAATTAGTACGTTAAAACAAATGGAAGAAAATACAATGTTATATAACTCCTATTTGCCTTTCTATGTTTTGGTAACCAGAAGTGAAGGCAAATTGAGACTTCTAGTCTAAAACGTTCTAGGGAAAGTCTGAGTTCCATTCATATTCAAATTAAAGTGAAAGCATGAAATATTGAAATTTCCACAGTGAGAGAAGTTCATAAATAACCAGATTTTAAAAACAAATATCATAAAACCCTCTTTTCTTCATCTGGGATTTTGGGAATCCAGATTACAGATCCTACAGACTACTGACATAGGTCTGGTAGACAGAGACCTATATCTCAAGTTTCTCATGTATCAGAGTGAATGTTGGTTTAGAATTACGTGAATCAGAACAAGTTATCGTGCTTTGATAAATGTAAGCATTCTTAATGTGCAATTTCAGATGGCCATTTTTTCATGTTTAATTGCCTCCCAGTAGAGACTGCTCTACAGATGCACTTTAGATATTAGAATGAGTGCGATGTTGAACAGGCGTGTGTAGAAAATTCGAATTTGGTATGGCAAAACCCATCGGGTAAAAGCAGTAACATCAGTGCTCTTGAGAATATCTGATCGTGATAATGACCACTTGACAAAGATATGCACCTTGTGCAAACCACATTTTTGTGCAGTCTTAAATCATACAGATCAAGAATGAGGCTGTGCATTTTAATTAAGGTTTGTAATGAAAAAGGGGAAGAATTGCTGAAGAACAGCTGTATATGAATGGTATTCATCTGTATATATCTGCACTGGGTTTATTCTGGGAAACCTGGTCTGGCAGAAATATTCCAAGAGTTCAGTTTTTGGATACTCCAATCACAAGAAAAAAGGCCACCCATGGAGAGCTACTTCAAAGTAATTTTTTCACATTTATATTCTAGTTCAGTCCAGAGTACCACTACATAAATACAGATTAATATTTTAAATTTAGCGAGCAGAGTAGACTGATCCAGCTCCTAGACTGATCCAGCTCCCCCCAGAACAAAGGGAACACTCCCTTCTACAACAGAGAATCTACTTTTGGCCATGTGATGCTTATAACACCTCCTGAATATTTACTCCAGGGCAAATGTGGGATACAAGGTCCTGAGACATGATAGGTCCAATTTATGTTTTTACTTTAGTTCACACTTTTTTATTAAAGAAATGGCTTAAGGCACAGTTTATGAAGTCTGTTATTTTTCTCTTGAATGTTATCAAACACAACACTAAGCTTTACAACATAATGTACAATTTCTTCTATTCTTTCCAGAGTAAGGCTTACATAAAGTATTTTGTAATTTACAGTTAACCAGAAATCCCTTCACAATATACTGCAGCATAAGCATTTATAAGTTGTGTTGATTCTTGAGGGAGAAACATGGAAACTAAATTTTGATGACAAATAGGCAAGTTCTTCCTTGCATCTGCTCCTTGACATATTTCTATTAGCTCTTTCAAAAACACAGAAAAAGTGTGGAAGTAAGTTAGTATCTTTCAAGTGTATCAACTTGCTTTTGTGTGCTCCATCAAAATAATTGTTTCATTATTCTCATCCCATATAGGGAAGACCAGCTTTCGATCTGAAAGAAACAGAAGCATGCAAGGCAGCCAAATAATTCTTACAGGAGTCGTCCTCTTCAGCACCTATTATCACATCAGCAACAGAGTGCTACAATCAACACTTACAGACGTGCCCTAATTTGAATCCTCCCTCTTGGTTGCATGAAGCATCAGTATCTGCTGAAATAACTATCACCAGCAGCATTAAATAATTACATCCGTACTACAACATTAGTTTTAAGCATTTTAGTGAGAGTAAGGTAAAGTGGCAGGGCTTATAACAATAGTTGAGTTTGCAGTGCTAAACAATTTTCAGAGTTGGTGAAGGTGGGAATATGTTCTCTGAACAACTGTTTTCCCTTTTGAGGCAGTCATAATCCAGATATTGAAGAATAACTTTCTCTACTGTTAAACTTTGAAAAAATTTTAAACCTCACTGTAATTCATTTTGCACCTTTATTTTTCAGTTCTTAAGGTTCTACATTTGAATTAGTTCATGATGTTAAGACAATAAAGTAAAATTTATAATCTGAGAAGACATTAATGGCAGAAATAATATACAGAAAAAAAGAAATCTCAATAACTGCAAGGCTGGGGAAATCTAATAACTGTTTTTATCTAGGCACATCAGAAATCTACTGTCAAAAATACAGCCCAAAATATATGAGACATCAAAAAATGTATAGAATATTACACCAAAGAGGTTGGAAGGAAACGAGGCATTTGGAAAGAAAAATTATTAAAATTATTACTACTTTCCATTCTAGGCCTGCAAGAGCAGACTACCTGCTAACCTGTCAGAGAATGGAACAAAGCTTAAGTCAAAACCTATGTGGATTTCCCAGATCCTCAGCAATTGTGGTAAAAATGAGAACCTGTTTTGTTTTCCTCTTCATTGATCACGACACACTGAATTAAATCAACAGTGTCCTCAGATACCCTATTTCTCTAGTCCCCACTAGCCTGGCATACATTTTTGGTACTGCAGTTAATGCATGTCCTCAGTCTGCATTAAACCTACCATTTCATTTAGCACTGCACATCCACAAAATTTTCTTCTGCAGTTTCTTTTACTGTCAAATCACACAAATTAATATATTTTTCTGAGCTATTATATTTTTAAGCCTATCACTTAACGCCAGACCAGTGAAACAGATCATTACTTCATCATCTTAATGCAGAAAGAAGCAGACTGACCTCAGTGACTAGGTCAGCTCTGAGGGCAGGAGAGACCAGCAACTGAATTCTGAACAGCTGCACATAACAGAAGCAATAGAATTACTCACTGTAAATTTAAAAATATGTGTGTCAGTCCTAAAAATGTCATTACATATTGTTACTACCAATATCACCATATTTCCGAATTGTGTTGTAAACAGAGTATTTGACTTGAACAAGTCCAATAATTTTGATCCCTGTCCGTCTCTGATTTGTAATTTCACTTTTATCAGTTCCAAAAAGCACTGCACTAACTAAATAGACACACGTGAATATAAATGTATGATTACAAAATACATTAGAATAGTACTATACATCATCAGATCCTTAGTGCCTCTAGGAATCAGATGATTCCCATATAGTCCATACTTTTTAAGCACACAGTACAAGATTTGATTTATATAAGTATTTATTGCTCAGCATTGCAAACGAAATCAGAGGAATCTAATTCTTTATATGTGGCTCTACGATATTTTGTAATAATAAAAATGTACTCAGAAACATTTGTGAAACTCTCAATTATGACTATCACATAATGACTAAATGCAGAAAAATCTCATGAGAAAATTAGGTTCCCTAACTGCCAGTTATAGGAAAGAAGGTGCTAAGCTGATGCATTATCAAAAAGGCAAAATCCAGGGCAGAATAATGCATCAAAATTACTGTAATGAAATACCTGAACTCCATTAAGTGAAGCAGAGGCCTTACTGAAAAAAAAAAGTGATTGTGTAATTGAAAATGGTGCTCATTAGTAAGAAATGTTGAGAATTAAAATTATCGTTTTGGATGGTATACTAAATAGCTTTTTCTATATATTACATATATGTTAGCATAATTCTTAGGGCATTATAAGTCCTAACCATCTCCTGCCTTTTTAAATTTCTCTATCAAAAATTCATTTAAGCAATTCATTTTATAATGGGAGAGACTTCCAGATTCTACAGCAGAAAATCTCAAATTCTTTTACTTGCAATGCTGATATCATCAGGGACTTGCTGTCTGATTTACTTTGCCCCTGAGGAAATCATGAGACACAAATGGGCGTCAATACAGTGCAAAATCAGGTTACTAAATACATCCTAGAACACTCCGAGAGCTGCAAAAAATCCAACTGCAAGGACAGAAAGGAAAAGACAAAACAAAATAAATCAGAGTACCTGAAGGGCTCTTGCTGAGCAAACATCGGCTGACTGCCAGGGGAAATGCCAGAAAAGTAAGGCCTTTCCAAAAGCTTTACAATCTCTTTTGGCTTTTAAAAAACTCACCATTCAAGTTAATTTCTATACCACTCTGCTATACCTCTATCTCAGAAAGTGAACATTAGAAACAAAAAAATCTGTAAAGCCCAGGTAAGTACCTTAGTTAAGGTACCATATGTTTTCCTAAACATACAACTAATTATTGCAAATACAGACAGGAAAATATAGGTTGGGAATCTTCAGATACTGTTAGTAATGATCTGCTGCAAGGTAGGCTTTATTGCAGGCTGTGATGTTAGATGGCCAGATGGCATCTTAAAGTGTCACCTCTCATCTGTACTTGCCTATGAGACATGACTAGGTGAGTTCATCAGCTGGGACCCACACAGTTGTTTTGCAATTACTGCACCTGAAACTGAATGTAGAATCTTGTTTTCCATAGACTGACTGCAGCAGGGGACCCCTGCGCTTTTCTGCTTTTGCATGTACCTATTTTTATCTGCAAGTTTTACTCTTAATTTCCTAAGGAACTACTGGCTCAAACTCTGAGGCATGACAAAAAAGTTTAGTCTATCAGTCATTATGGAAGTACACTAGTCTAAAGCAATGCAGATCAGGAAGCTGAGGGTAAATTACAGAGGGAGCTGCATATAATAGGCTTTCTGAGCCAAGGAGAAATTAGGCAGCATTATTAAGAAAGTCTGTGAAACTTCTTCAGAAAAGATCTTCTTTAGGAATTAAAAAATCCTAGTGTTGAAAAAACTAAAATGGCATCAAAGAGCTATATTCCTTCCTATAAGTAATGTACTGTTATTTCATCTGTAATGGATAGGCTGGAATGTTACATAAAAGGGGGGAGCGGGGGAAACAGCTGCTACTTACTTTCATATTACATTTACCAATGTTATTATTTTTAATGACCAGTACACCAATATTCTTGAGGATGTCAGCTCTGTCAGTCATTTCATTGCAAGATGAGGGCCTGTGTTAGGAACTGCCAAGAGGTTCAAGCTGAGAGTACAGATACAATATGGGCTCACAATTATTTTCATGGCAAAGAGTGTATTAATGGGATCTGAACAATTTTGTTGAACTACTTAGGCTTTAAGTTGGTACAGAGTGTTAACCAGTGTTGATCTTATCCCCTTTTTACAGAGAGGGCTTTCCATTTCGTAGTCTCCTTAACGTTGCATTATGAGGTTTCTATAAACCTTTCAAAGACAAAAATCCAAGTAATTTATTTCGTTTTAATTGTATTCAGTCACATTGTTCAAAGAGGTAGTAAGCAACTTGCAACCTGGATTAATTTTCCTATTCCTCTGTGACATTAAATTTAATTGATGTTATTTTCCTTTACAGTATTTTTAAATTAAAACCATGAGCATGCCTGAGGCATTTGGATACTTTAGTGTATCAGTTCAGACAGATGAAACAGCTTTCAAGACAAGGCTTTTAAAAGTTGTTGCCCTCTGCAGCCTGAAGCAACTAATGTGCAAGACAGAATGGAACTACAGACTGGAGGAGTAGGTTGGGCTGTGTGAGTTAAGGAGATTCCATGTCATCCTTCTGACTTCCTTACTTCCTTTATTAACAGATTATCTGCAAAAGCTTTGACTCACTACTGACTCACATTTTGGAAAAACTGACTCTTTCTCGCTAAGCACACATTGGCTTCAATAAGTCTCAAGTCAGTGATCACAATTACTAAGTTTAAAATTTTACTTTGGATCCAAACTCCAGTACCAGGTGTCATCATCTCAGTAACAAAAGTTAAAATTCAGAGTAGATTAAGCTGCTATATGCTACAATATACAAAAGAATACGGTTTCCCTCTTACCAAAGCTATTTCAGTATCAGGAACATGAAACCCTTTCAAAGTCCAAAGTCAATCCAAAAATAAAATAAAGTCAGTTAGACTCTGAATACACCACAAGAGCAGATAACCATCATGATCATCATTATCAACCTCCTCCTGTTTCTCCTATCATTTTAGAGGACTGATATTCCATGACAGCTTCATTGTCTTTTTTTAGTGTTAAAGAATTAATTCCCAGAGACTGGAAAACAACTAGGAAATATCTTGTAACACCATGACACGTCTGAAAGTTTTCCCTAATAGTGGTCTTAAACATGTTCCTAATTCCAGGCTGGTAGCTCACCATTCTTTCTCTTGCCACTGGCTATGAACTTTATATTCAAATTTCTCCTCAATGTTCATTCAACATAAACAATTCAGTTGCTGATAAAAACAAAATAATACTGCAACTTCCAGAGAGGATCTTTCCATGATTATGTGGACACTAGAGAGAGAATACTGTTTCCATAAAAAATAACCCTGAATGTGGATAGGTAGAAAGAAGGGTCTGAGCATGTTCATAGTGTGTGCAGCTTTCTTAAGATCAAATGTAGCTCTTAAGGAGCAGAGAGAATTTCAGAGTTTAGTGTTTTCTAAGAGTTGAGTACTTCAATTAAGTGTAATCCAAGGCTTCCTTTCATTCACTAGAATGATTTTCATCCAGATCTTTAAAAAGCTGGTAGAGAATTTACGCTTTGTAAATGTGAATGGAAGATGTTAGAAAGCAGAACACAGAATGCAGGAGAATGGAAAGATGTGCCAGTCAGCACTGCGGTGACCTACTTTCATCATAGCAATCCCATTTTTGAAGATATGTCAGTATTTTTTTTACAAAAGCAGGCACAAGGAGGTGTCAGCAAACATGCTGGTTATCATTAAAGATCTTGTCTGATAACTGCAAATACTTGTCTGTATGACTGACAGTCTTAGTCAGGGTGCTCCCACATTAATGTGCGGTATCATGATCCTAAAGGAATAAATACTGTTATAGTTCTAGAGTAGGAACGTTTGACACTGAGCAAGAGGCCCATTTACAGTAAAGGTAATGGTTCATGGATCCTAAGATTACAAAAATTGGAGAGACACATATTTTCAGATTACCAATGAGAGCTCCTTGGGGCCTTTTCTTTTGGCTATAGGCCCATTCCAGCAATTTCACTGTATTTCCTATAAAAATGTTCTATATACTGCCACATTATCTGACTTGATAAAAAGAAAATTATTTTCACAGCCATTGTCCTTTAAATAGAAAATCATTACCCATCTTTATAAATAACACAAAATCACATTCTGTCCTTGAACATTCTGTTCCCACATAGAAAACTATCATACAATTGAGTCTATTTATCTTATTTCACTTACAAGAATCTTGATGTGTGTGTTGGGAACAATGGATCATTACATGACTCAGAAGTTTACAAACTGAGGATAACATTGCATGAAACTGACACCAATAATCTACCTTCAGTGGCATTCTGAAACTACTGCTTAAACTGAAAACACTGGTGAACTGAGTGCTTCCATAATTCTTTGGGTGGCTTTTTTTAGGGAATAAGAGTTAATAAACTAGAATGACTTTAAATACAGAAGTATTTTCTGGCTCATTTACTGACAACAAGTCAATATAATTTTATTGACCATGAAGACTACAAAACAAACTTTAGTTCATAAGCAAGTGAGTGAACAAAATATGAAAGTAACCTTGAATAAATTGCAGGGCAGTATATTACTAGGCATATGTTTTTACAATAACTTCTAAAGCTAACTGTTTAGGAAAGTAATGTTTAGAAAGCACAATGAAAAATGAACAATACTTACAACCATACCGTTTAGGGACACCCAGCAATCTGGTGGGAAATCCTGGAGTAATGGTACTAAAAACTGCAGACAACCATCCCAGTGGCACAGCAGGAGCATCATTCCAATCAGATTAAAGATTCTCACCACTGCACTGGCCAGATCATACGTCATGTGGAAAATCTGCAGACAAAAATTACAGGTGATGTACATGTTGCAAATCAGAAATGAAACTCATTTAATTCTCATCAGGCAGGCTAAAGGAAAAGAAGGGTCATCCTGAACTTCTAAAAAAACTAAAGTTTCTAAGACAGGGTCATTAATTTGAGGACATTAATTTCAGCAGAGAACCATACTGACACACCTGACTCTTGGATGCATGCCAGTGTTATGTAAGCTGCTGAAAAAGGCATATATTGGGTAGAAGTCACCCACTAAAGTGTTTTCTTAAAGCCTCCAACTCCTTTCAACTGAAGCAAGTCTCACAAATTAAAAAATACTTGGTAAAGCAAGTGATACCATTACTTGCCTGTGAGTTTGGTATTTAAGTACTCAAAAGTTGTGGGAGATTTAATGACCCCTTCAGAAGATTCACTTTTGCATTTATTACCTTCTCAAGAGCACAAAAATCTGAGTGAAGAAACAGTACAATTAAGTGCTACATTTCTTGGTTTCCAATTTGCAGTTTACCAATCAAAAATGACAAAAAGGTAGTTTATAGCTCTTAATCATTAGCATTTTCCTGAAATACTGATAATTCCATGGCTACTACATAGGCTACTGCAGTAGCTAAATTCATATCAAACTAATACAGTAAGTTGGAATTCAATGTATTCCTCCATTCTTAAGATACAAACCATTTGAAAAGTATCTTATAGTGAATCACACATAAAATTCTCAGAAACAACAGAGACATCTTCAGGTTTGTCATGGGCTAATTTGCCAGACAGAATTTGCATGAGGAGCAGCAGTCAGCTGCCAATGTAATACAAAAAAATGTATTCAGCACTTCTCTGGTATACTGATTTTAATGTACTTCCAATCTATAAATACAGACATACTCCATACTTCAGTCAACTAAAGATAAATATATAACAAACTCCTGCATAATTATCACTATGCAGAAGTTATATTTAGAAGCTGAAGAATGTCCAGTTGGTGTTTCAAGGAATTTTAAATATAAAATACTATTTAATAGTGTGGCTAGACTTAGAAATGAGAGGATTTAGGACTGAAAACATCAGGTTGCTAGAGATATATGGGCATATAGGTACATGACATTTTGCATTTTTAAATAAAAAAATTCACACATAAAAGATGAAAAGTTTCTATCGTAATTTTTACATATCTAAACTTAAAGCAGAGATGAAGTACCCATATTGCAAATGAGTGCTAGTATAAATATGGAGAGCACATTATGTTGTCATTAACTTTCTATTCATGGGAGTTAGTTGTTGTTTGAAAATGGCAGTTGATATGCTGAATCCCAAAATTCAAAACCTGTATATTAGAAATATACCTCAGACACTAACACTATGTAGAAAACATGTTTTTCAGTCTAGGGGATTTAAAGATAATGTATTCCAAATTCCAGTTCAGCAGTCATTGGACATAAAGGGTGATAATATAAATCCTATCCAAATACCACCGAGCTGCGGTCAAAATTGAGAAGATAACAGTGGTATTTAGGAGATACTGTAAATGGAAATAAAGTGTAATTATTACACATTTTTCTTGCTAAGCAGTGTATTTATGTTACAGCTATTTCAATAGCTTCAGTTTCAGTAGCTGTTAGAACAAAAATAGTGTATGTGTGCACTGGAATTATTTTATTTTGAAGAACTGGAAAAAAATAGCAAGGTTTACTACTGGTTTGGAACACTAGCTCCCATTCAGGTTGCACTTTGTCAACATGGCTCCTATACTGCAACTGCAAAGAGCAGATAATTTCTGATCAGATGAAATCAGAAATTCTCCCTCAAGTTTCCCATTAGGCTTTATGGTAAGACACCCAGGGAAGACTGTCAAAACTCCCCAGAGTCCAAAGCCCAGCAGTCTCATCTACCCAAGGCTCCTGAATCCTCATCCTGCCTCTGCAACTATGGCACTGTCCTGTTGGGTTTAGGCTTTTCAAGGACTATTTATCTTATCACTGTCTTCTTCAAAGCCTCTGCACTATTAGAGTGCTCTGCCAAAATGGTCACATACTACAATGCTAAAAGGTTGGAAATTTTGTATGAAACCAAATCTATCAAAGGAAATGACTGCCAACAATCTGTGTACACCACTGCAAACTTCCCTCATTTAACTTCCATCATTTGTTAACGTGGTAACATTTTACCAGCATTTAAGCATACTATTCTTTTATCACTTATCTTTTGCCTATGTACTCTAGTATTTCTGTAGTCTATCCTAATAACTGTGATGCCTCTGTGTTAAAGAAGATAACTTCAACAGAAAAATCTTAAGCAAGTGTTGGAAAAACATTTTAAAAAACCTTTGCATATCCACTCTCCAGCAAGTAATATCTGACATTTTTTCTTTGAAAAGGAACTTATGGAAATTAGTGTTTGGTTGGAAAAAAAATTTAAATACTGCAGGAATACACTGTACAATGTACACAATATTTGCCTATAGTATTGTATACTATTGGAAGGTGGGAGGGGTGGTATATGTTGATTTTTTTAAACTAATAGCCAAAATGCTCTGTGGACTGGAGTTATATATTGCATGTTTAATGCTCTTCCATTCAGGAATTGATTCCAATACAGTGAAACAAGAGTAGTAAAAGAAGCCAAATCTTTATAGCTTTTTTTTTGGTTATCACAAATTACAATTCCTGTATTAATGAGCTAAACCTCATTAAAACTCCTAGGAGATATGGAAGTGTAGTTTTCTCAGAGATAAACTGGAGGACAGGAAACTAATACCATTCATTTGGGGAAATGGTGGCTTGCCTACCAGCTGGTCCTCCAGAGGAATAGAAAGAAAAATAAGAAGACCACAAATCAATCTACCTTGATTTTGCAGAACCAATGTGTGCTCAAATCTCTCTGTTTCAACAATTTTTTTAGCAAGATACTATTCATAAAAAAAAATCATTCAAACATTCACACACAACTAAGTCAAGCTCCTAAGCCCCTCACTCATGTACTTAAATATAAATGCTTGGTTATAATTAAATACTTGCCATGCAAAAATGCCATGCAAATAAGAGGAAATTACAATTGTAAAATACATTTGAAAATCTGGCCACTTTATTCAGATTCCAAATTTCATATCTAAATATTCAGTTTAACCAGCAAGAGTGTAAATTTTGAACAACACATTTCTAAAAAAATTACTAGAATTACTTAACATTACTACATATGAGAAAAAATTAAAAATTTTCCTGAGAACTAACTCTTCCCAGAGTTTTGTTTCATGTAATATGAAAGCTTTCACAAATATTTCTCCTTTTTCATTACTACTCAGCTTCATTTCAATTACACATCATAATTTTTGTCATGTTTGTCTGAGTTTGGCTATAGTACTGCCAATTTCCATAGTTTCCATATACTTGAAAAATGTTTAAAAAATTTTAGCCTGTGAACTCACTTCTACGAATTCATAATTTCTTCCTTTATTAATTTTACAAGCTTTTATCAATAGCCTGGAAACCTTATTTTTTTTCTGAATAACTGACAGTGCATCTGACAATGGCTGAAATGGAACCACGAATTAACAGTTTCCAGTATTTTGGCACGTTGCTCACAGAGAACAAGAAATTGCAGAAGTCAGACTTCACATGTTTTATCTCAGTTTTCACTCACACTTTATTAATGACTTTTTATTCCCACATAAGAAGCAGAAAGCAGACTATTCCTTCCTCACATTTAAAATGGAATATATACATCAAATTGGTCCTGCTAACTGATTTCTGAGTCTGAGATGTAAAAACTGTTCCAGTCTTACCAGCCCACGTGCTTTTAATTGCATTTGAGGGCTGTCATATTAAGTTAGTAGCACACGTATAGTTTAACCAGGTGAACACAAAAGCTGTTGAACTGCTGTTGTGGAATGCACAGGTTACCTCTTCTGCCTTCTGATAATTGGTATGTAATATTTGCTCAGCTGTGATTTTTCTTTAGTTCAGAATCATATAATCATAGAACCATGAAAAGGTTGAAACAGACCTCCAAGATCAGCAAGTCTGCCTTTTCACTGAACGCTACCTTGCCACCTAGTCCATGGCAGTAAGTGCTGCTTCTTGAACACTTCCAGGGATGGCTATTCCACCACCTTTGATTTTTAGGTTCAGTTTATATAAAAATTAATTTATATAATTCATCACAATTTAATTCTGATCAAATGAAGGAAAAAACCTCAGAATCTCCTAGAAAAATTTATCCAAATCTCACGTCATTGAGTTCATGCAGACACCCCTTCCACTTCTCTGAAGTACTAAAGGTGCTTAGCATCACAGAGCTGTCTTGGGTTTAGTTTTCAAATGGAGAACTGCAACATGCCTTGGACAATGTGAAATAGCTCTTGCACCAAGTGAGCTGTGTGGAGCCTGGAACGTTAAACAGCCACGGCAGGGAAAAAGGGAGAGCTCATGTGTGCAGCTCTGGAAGGCTTGCTGGAAGCTGCACTTACAGCAGTGGAACTCCAAGCTAGACTGCAGGGCAAAATAACAGTTATAAAAGTGACAAGGGTTTTTTGATTGAATCTCTGTGTCAACCCAAAAATTATTAGGTTTATTCCTCAGAGCACCAACCAAACAGACATTATAAACCATAGGATCTGAATTCTCCTATCTGAGCTGAATGTTTACTTTTAAGATAGTAAAAGTAGCAAAGCTACTACCCTGGAAATAAAATAATATGAAAGGGAGAGCACAGTGCCTCTTTTTGAGCATCCGTCTCTCAATCTTCCTGAAAGAATGAAAGGCAACCATAGGCTTTTTTCTTTATCTATTTCATATTCAACAAATCGACTTCAAAAGATCTTCTTCATAAACATCACTTGGGATATCATGGGTCTGATTCAACTCCTGCCAAAGCCAGTTTCTTTGACAGTTGCAGGTTAGCACACTCTACACTGGAAATACATCTGCACAAGCAGATGTAAACATGCATTGATTGAAATGCCTGACTGTGCCCTCAGGGTAACATTTTACACTCAACTGACTCCTGATATGTGTGCTTAATTTTATGATAAATAATTCATCATTGATAATTCAGTAGTGAGAAAAGGTATATAGCATTATCTAATCCAATTGTATTTGTGACCTTAAACTGGCAACAAATGCAAAGATCTGCTTCTGCTTTAGTTGGCCCTGAAGGGAAAACACCAGTGATTTAATAAACAGAACAAACTATTTTTAATCAAACGTACTCAGAGAAAAAGAGCTGAGAATGGCCTATTTTATGTGACCTTTAAATTTGTTACTTTCTAGATGGAATCAGTCTGACATTAGGTTTTATAATAGAAGTCCCATTTATTCCAATTCAAGGAAATGTACAAATAGAAGCCAGCTTCTGCTGATCATAAAGAACAGCACAACAAAATAGAAATGTGGCAGGTTAAACCTGAAAGCATTAATATAACTACTTTGCTGAAGGAAAATTTAGGCAAGTCATGAAAAGGTCACATACAACCAGGAAGCAATATTTATTTACCATACATAAATTCTGCAATAAATTCTGCAAATACCATATATAAATTCTGTAAATTGGCCAATGACATACTAAATATTAACTCTCACACAGAGGGCAAGACTTCACTCACAGAATGTGTGGTTTTGTTATCCTCATGTGATAAATGTGTGGGACCTGTCTTGACATCTAAATAGAGAGGAGCAGTCACTTTATCTCTACAATAAAATAAGCAAGCAAATGACAAAGGATTCAAGATTCTGAAATAAAATCACCAATGCTAATTCTCACTTGTTTCTACAGAGGTGGAGATCTCATTCATCACTTATATTGATGACATAAAGTACCTTATTAGACTAAGTATTTATCTTAAGTGAAGCAAAGTAAAAACAAACCAAAAACATTTCACAGCTGTCAGAAAGACATCAGCACAGAATACAAACAGCCTGCCTCTGTGACAAAGTTCAGCTGTAACTCTTCTCCTTAAGTCACAGTACTACCAAACTGAGTGTGGTCAGACGGCAAATAACACTGGAACTGTACATGGACATAGAGACTGAGAGTTTTGGCAGGTTGAAGTGTAGGTCTGCTCCCACTTCAGCACTGTATCATCAGCATCACCTGAACTTCAGCTCAAGCTTCTTGATGGGTCAAATATTTCCACTGACAGCACTGCTGAACTCAAGCTGGAGACCTCTGAGTGTGAAGCTGAGCTAGAAGGGACATTTATTATCTCTCATAATTATTTATATCTTAAAAAGAAGGCAGCTAGGAGATATAGCCAGTCTCTAGATGGCCCAAAATATTACTTAAGATTTTACTTACTAGCTGAGCAACTGTTTCTTTTATTAAAGTGAAGATGTACTCTGACAGCAACAAGAGAAGAGAAATAACTTATTCCCCTTCAGTCTTTACCAATGCAGGGATTCCCACTGTGCTAAAAAGGCAGTTGAACAAGCAACATGAATCCTAAAAAATATCAATGCCTACAACTTTTCAAATAGAAGATACATGACTGCATTTTTAGAAATTAATACCAGATTCTGAAGTCTATGTTCCTCAATTTTAACACATTTAAACAAGCAGTTTTCATCCTTATTGAATCTGAAACAAGCAATAAATACCAGACTTACATTTACCAAGAAATCTACAATAAAATATATCTAAATGCCAAGACAATGCAAGGAGAACCTTAGGAAGTACCAAAGTCTTCACAAAAAAATGCATGCCTAATAAATTTATTCTACAACATTTTTGATCATTCGAGTCTCTCAAACACTAAACCCATTTTTATTTTCATTTGTTAAGGCATAACTTTGGTGGCAATTACACTCTACCCTCAGAGACCAGGTCTTTTCCTCAGAGATAGGTATTTAGGAGAGAGAATGGAGCAGTGCCCTGACTGTACCTTACACTGAAATGGGTGGGAAATGATCCAGTCCCCAGGCCCTGGATCAAACAGTGTAATTCAATCAAAATGAAGGAGGACAAAGCAGCTACAACGCTTTCTATGTATTTATAAATACATTTATAAATACAATCATCATTGTACAAATGGGACACATGTAACAAACTTCTTTCAATCTCAGTATTTTCCTGACCTTCTTTTTAATTTTTTTTAAGGTGGTGATATTTTTATCTTCCCATTTCTGTGAATGCCAGATGAAATCAGGTATTTTTTTCATAGTAGATGAAGTACGAAAATATTGGATTTACACAGAAACTTGGAATTTACATTTACAAAAATTGTATCTGAAACCACGGTTGCAAAACAGTTTTTTCACTAGATCTGTACGCTGCTTGTCTCAGCAGATGTGGGTTTGGGAAGCAAAGGAAAGTGTATGTAGAAAAGCCAAAAAAAGTTTTCTCTTGCGTGATCCTAACTCTTCCTAAAAGTATCACTTTGAGATTTAAGTGCATGGTTCATTAACCACAGTTCCTTTTACACGACGCCTTCTCCTCAGCTCACATTCCCACATAGCTGAGCTTCAAATCAATTGTCCTAATTACAATATGGCAGTGTAATGATCTCATTGAAGACAGTAGAAATAACAAAGAATATTTCTTCTGGGGAATTAAAGCTAATGTCTTTCTGAAGCTGATGAGGTTAATCTTCCAAACATGGAAATAATGGGTAAGGAATTGAAAATTAAAGTGATTACATTAAATTTCCTGTGGAATAAAAGTTCTGAGATGAAACTGGTTCTAAATGCTTTCTTTTGATAGCATGCAATACCTTCCTTTTTAAAGGCCAAAGAAATATTGCTTTATGAGGCACACTTGTTTTAATGCTTGTAGATTTGGGTTGTTAAGAATAGATTTAAGCTGAATTTTGTTTTTGATAGTCATTTAATCGAAGATATCATTGGCCAATAGTTCAAAAAAACCCCAACACTATCAGTACAATTCAAGATTGTTGATTAGTGCATGATATTGCATGAAATTTGGAACTGTTCATCAGTTGAATGCTTAAGGCTTTAAATGAAATCCATTTGTTCCTATGAAAATCTTGTAATAGCAAATACATTTAACTCGCTTTTATATCATAATAACACAGAAGCATAAAAATCCAGGAAATAACATCTAAAAGTTCCTATGTGAATAAATTATTCTTCCAGGAAGGAATCAGTGATTTGTGCTCTAAGTCAATGCTTCATAATAATGACAAATTATTCTAAAAATTATATGGCTAATTGAATTAAATTATATAAAACTTTTTTTTTATGGGAAGTGCAAATAAAGTCTATAGTTAAAATCTTACTGCCACCCAAAATCACATAGAGGACATCTTTTAGAGTAATAAAAGTCTAATAAAAAAAAATGTAGAAAAAGATTTCTGGGCAGATACAAAGAACACACCAGAATCAAAATCTTAAGAATTTGCCTCAAAAATCACCAGCAGAATTTAAGAATTCAGTTGCCTGATAAAATGCAACATACAGCCAAAAAAACCAAACCAATATTTTAAAGAAACTACTCTGTAAATATGCATACAATAGTCTCTCTTCAAAAATACGACGCTTATTTGGTTTAATACATGAAACTACTCTGAGCTGAATTATTCATGTACTGAATTATTCTATTTTTCTGTGTTCAAAGACTGATAAATACATGGCTATAATCATTAGAAAAATTGAAAGTATGCTTGAATGCACACAGACATGTTTTGCTCACAGCCCTTAATACTCAAAAAGTCTCTGCAGATAGCCTGTGAGCATAAAAAGTGAGAGATTGAGAAAAAAAAACCAAAAGACAAAATAGATATACAGATATAGAAATATATTTCTATATATTAGAAAAGAGGAAATATAGTAAGAAGAAAAAGGTGTTTTCCATGGTCTAATTTGGGTTCCTTGATTTTTATCTATTTTTTATCTATTTTAAATTGGCATTTGTGTCTGAATGCTAAAATTTTTCTGCATTCAATACAGAATCAACTTAGATTTTGTATTTTAATGCTATCAGCTTTAACAATGAAAGGCTGATGAGGGGCCATTCTGTCTAGACTTTTTCCATTGCTTTTTGATAAAATAAATTATTATTTAATAATTTAAAAATTTAACATGGTTATTTTATTATGCTAAGATATTTTGAAAAAGAAAACTGTTTGAAAAAGAAAACTGTTAGTGTACAGCAAGCCTAATGTGTAAGTTCCTCTCATGGTGTTTACTATAATACAAATTCTCAAAGAAAAGTTTACATTTAGTAACTTTTTTCTTTTTTTTAACTAGCTAACCTCATTAAACACAATGCCTAATGGGAATAATGGGAAAAGATAGATCCACAAGACTGCACTTTCCAAAAGCTGACTCTGGTTCCCTACCAGAGCTCTTGCTGACACTGGAGTCACCCCAGGTAATCACAGGGGATCTCTCTTCAGAAACTTGGTCTGAACATTTCATTCCAGTCAGATTTTATGTGAATACTGAGTCTTGAGTGATCTGTCATTCAACACTACACAAATAAACAACTAAGGCTACTTCAATGTATGCTTTCAGTTGGCCATTCATGTTGTAGTACAACCATACACACCATTGTTCCTCCCAAGAAAACCTCTGCCCTCTCAACTATTTTGACTTCATGTATCAACATTTCCACTGATCATTTCTAGATGTTGTTGTCAGATCTCCTTCAGCCCAGTATTTAAGTCCAGCCTGCACTTGGTGACAGGAACAACCTTCTATGTGCTCATTTCCCTGCACTCTTGCACAGATCTACTGCCAGGGATTGTCTGTGGGATTGTCTGCAGCCTTTCCCAGGGGATCCATATGGATGTCAGAAAAATCAGCTGCATGCTGCTCCACAAAACTACCGGCTCCATCCTGTGCTCTGCAAACCTTAGAGGTTCAGCAATCAACAAAAAAGAGTGAGCTCCTTTTGGCAGATATCCCTACCCAGACCACAATGCTGAAGGCTCAGCAATCTAGGCTGTTTTCTTATAGCTTATTATCTATGAAAGCAACAGAATTTCATCTGCTTTCCAGAGCAATTCATGCAGCCTTTAGCCCTCTGACTCCCACCTCCAGTTCCAACCTGTTACAAGACAGGAGCAATTAAAGCACCCTCAGATCAGGATGGTCAGTGCAGGCTGGTGTTTGTGTTGGCTGTTCCTTGACATCACAGGCTACAGTTCAACACTGAGCACAGCATAAAGCAAAAACATCTCTCATTTCACACTCCTTTTGAACCAAATGCATTTCACTTTTGGCTTCTTAGGGGCATTAGTACAGCCTTTTTGCAGTGGTCTGTTTCTACTTTCTCTGCAGTCTCCAAAGTCCAGATTGAATTAAACTGGCTCATGAGCAACAGCATAACTCACACATGACAGTCTGGCAGCCAATGGAGAAGATGTGGTGAAGCAAAACTGCAGACTGAGAAGTTGAAGTAAACATGCTCTTTGAATTATCCCACATGCTCCTACTATTTTAATTCTTCCTCGAACAGAAGGAAAACTTTGGAACATCTTCTTTGGGATATTTGATCGTTTTATCATTGATTCCATTTACATTGCTGTTACAAGAACTTTCTTGCTGCTGGTTGAATGCATTTCTCTACAATACAGGCTGCAATCCACTTTTTTCCTTCCCATCAATCTGTTTCTGTCTAGTCCTTATACTTCACAGCTCTAAGCATCTTGATGCTTTCCTTTTCTGGTTTCTCTATATTGCTTACATATAAAAGAAAAGAAAGATTGCTAAAAAAAAGAGAGCATAATTATTTTAAAGAAAACAGTATCCTTACATTCTTTTTGTCAATTAAAAGCAATTCCAAATTAGTGTTGAGACTTTGGCTCACTCTGCATTTTTAAAGGCAGACTCTTCTGGTACTAAACATCTGGAGGGAAACTATTTACTTTCAGCAAGTAGATGAGAATTTCTCCCCGATTTCTGTGCTTTCTCTTATTCTTGTTCCCCAGAGCATTCCTGCAGTACTATTTCAGTTAATCTATTCTATGCTCTACTTTTTCTGTACCCTGCCCCTGTGCCATACCCTCTTTTTTTCTTCTATACACTCCAATGGAGAACATGAATATCATATAAAAAATAATGATAAAAGATTCTCCAGATCAGAATAAGTAACACTTCCATCCTTTTTTTAGAATGCCTGACCCAATGGCTGCCATGAAAAGGTTAGTAGTTCAACTACCACACTGTAGCAATACAGCCAACTCCAAGCCAGTATTACTGTGATTTAGATGACCCTGCAAAACCTGTGATACACTTAAAATATCCTTTGGGTTGTTCATATTTACATGCCTATCAAACTTCCCTCAGAAACTGGTGGCTAAAAAGAGCTATTTAAAAAATAAATAAATAAAATAGTAATAAGTCTGAGATATTTGCAAAATCACTCAACTCCAGGAAATGGGACAGAGAGAAAAAAAGCATTATTTTAAGGCCTACAATAAAAATAGAAAAGTTTCCAAGCTTTCAATGATATTTCAGTCATCTTCTTTTTACTAACTTAATCCTACATTACAGAAATCCTTTGTTTCCAGAAAGCTGAAGCCATTTATCCTGTGTGCTCCCTGTCCTGCAGAGTATATCCCTGCGACTGTCTGTGATGGAGACCAGCAAGAAGAACAGCAAGAACAGTATTGACACAACTGCAGAGTGACAGTGGGATGGAGGGGTATTTATATCACTGTATTTGGCAGCACCAGCATTAGGTGTTTCAAGTGTTTCCAAAGGCCCTGGTATAGCTAATAGCCCAGGAAGAGAACAACAGAGAGCACAGAGGTGACAGGAGGGAGGAGAACCAATACATGCAAAAAACCAACTCATTACAGATGGAAATGGGCTGAGATTGTGCACTGTTGGGGACACTGGGTGACAGCACCTCACCAGTGTGTGGCTGACAAGGATGGAACAAGCAGCACTGAAGCACATCCCAGGGCAACAGAAGTGGGGAGTGCCAGCAGGAGCACCGGCCCGATGCCAGCAGGTCTGCCCTCTCCTGACATTGTCTAATGCTGTAATAGAGCCAGGAGATTTGGGTCTGCTCTTTTTTTTTTCCAGTTGACTGGGTTTGCCCACGTGCCATGATCAAGAGTGTAAGCTGAACCCTTCATAAAGAGAGTCAGGGTGTCTTGAAGTATTTTGCGGGGATGATGGCAGATGCTCTTATTTATCAGCCCCTCTTATTTCTAATGAGGTGGTAAAAAATAAAAAATTAGGAGTTTCCAAGCAACTCCATCCCAAAAGACAGATAATGTTTTATCTCTCAAATACTTTTCCAGCTGTATAACTGCTGTGTGTGTGTGGGGTATGCATGTGTGTAGCATCACCCTAGAAAGGAAACAGAGCAGGTCATGGTTTTACAAAACTACAAATACTATTTGTCTATACAGTTCTTGTCCTGTAGAGATGCTCTGTAAGCAATGAAAACAGGCTGCAGGGAGTTTTTTGAAAGACTGTTGGATGTGGAGTAGTATACTTACTCAAATCTATAGCACACAGTATTTTAATTTTAAAATTACTCTGGACAATTTATCACCTGCCCAAATGACCCTGTCACTTGGTGACTCCATCTGCATGGAACTTGCTCTAATATTCCCAGCCCCAGAAGCAGCAATAAACAATGACCTTTTTTTTTTATAAATCAACCTGCCAAATACAGTTCTTTCTCCTTTGATGCCCAGAAAAACAAAATAATATTCATTTCCGAGTCCCCCACATGTTTTCTAGACATTAAAATGTCATAGTTTTCATTGCTAAATAAAATTGAAAAAAAACATCCCAACCCACAGTCACGATCGTTCTGGGAAATCCTTTGTGGTTTGACTGGCCACCATCTGACTTCTATTTCTGAAATAAACACATTAAAAATAAATAAAGAAGTTGTCTTACTTTTTTAACATGCCTCATGTTAAATATTCAAACTGTGTTCTGCACAAGTCCTGCACTTATTCTGTTCATTTATACTTCTTTAAAATGTGAGGTGCAGAACGCTCACTGTGGAGAAGCTGGAAACACTGATGCTATGGCTCATCCCTGTCTCTCTACTGGCAATCTGGACAAAAAAGTGACAGAAGACAGAGGACTCTTCTGGGATTGCTACCCTCTCTTGTGCACCCAGCAAATGGAGGTCATATATTTCTCACATATAGTTTCAACAAATAATGCTTGTCCCTTGTACACCCCTGGGATTATGGAGTGGGAGTAGTCAGTTTCTTTGCATGAGGAGATACAATAAAAATATTATTCATTTAAGAAAACCTAAATAATTAATTACTTTTTCTTCCCCAAAAACAAAGGAGTTCATTGCACCATGGTAACAATAAAGTGTACATTCTCTCTGAAAGTCAAAACAAAACAACTAATGAAAGTACATCATTACATTCAAAAGATGGAAAAGATTATGTAATCAGACTAAATCCTCTCCAAATCACAGTCAGATCTCTCCAACATCTTCCTTTCAAACTTTTTATTTTTCTTTTCAATTGGTCTTCCCTTTCCACTTCAGTGATTATTGATTCCTCCTTTCTGAAGAAGCACAATTTAAAACAATTATCTGCTCTCTTAGTATTTCCCTCTTAGCTACAAGCAAAATGTTATTCCATTAGTGTACTGTTAGTTCTTTTCTCTTCATTAAAGCACAACTGTCAAGATGGCAAAACAGTGTACAATTTGTTTCCTAACGATGGATATAATGTACTAACATAAAAAGGATATCATCTACCGTAGCTACATCTCTCAACAGTGTTTCAAAAGTGTCATTTCTGCATGTAAAGGCACCTCCAAACAATGACACACTCAACATTCAAGTTCCTGCTCCATCTCTTCTTTGATTTCAACAAATCTTTTCTTAAGAAGGTAACTGAGCTCTTTTCAGGGATGTACATACATTCAGGTACCCCACGGGAATCCTTATTCCCAAAAGTCAGTAAGAGCTTGGTATTGTGTTCAGTAGATGCAGCATTACACTTGATTTTCTCTGTCCTTTCATGACTGAATTAAATTAAATGGCAGTCTGTGCCAGCCACAAGAGAAAGGTTTGGGGAGAGATGTCTTCAAGAGGGAGAGACACCTGTTTGGCGAAGACAGCCAAAACAGAAGAGCTGTCGTTCATATGGATTTTACTTCATTTCAAGTATTAATCCCTGTTTTATCAGCTATTGCACATTTTGATTTCATGCCTGAAACAGCAACAGGATCCATATATTTCCTTACATGTCTCTCCATAAAAATGCATATGAGTTCAAGTTTTATTTCTGTATCTACACTCCTGGCACTGAGAACATGTCCCTGTTATCAACAAACAGCAATGTTGCAACAGTCTACAATAAATGCTCTTGAACTTTTTCTATCTTTAGCAATAAAATTGGCTTTGCTGATGTACATGGTCTTTTCTGAAACTAAAGAAATATGCAGATTTTGCATATTTTGAAGTTTACACAGGACATGGAGACCAACTGAAGAATGTCATGTGTGCATTTACTATTCTTGTAGCTTTCTCCGATGACCTATGAGAAAACACTCTAATACTGCTTTATATGTTTTGTAGCCTCAAACACTATTAAGCAGGAAAGAATCATTACTGTGCTAAATCTGGATACACAAATATAAACTCTAGCTCAAGTCACAAAGCACTGAAATCTAAGACAGAGAACATGCACAATCCATATAGTTTCCATACTATTCCTATTACTTATTTTACATCAGCTCTAAAAAAAGTAAAAAACCTGTCCTGCTAAGCAATATCATCTAGACATGGCTAATCCTCGCTTAGGATTTAGAAAAAATACCATGTTTAATGCATGCAACGAAACCCAGGATGTCTGAACATGGTCCCACTCTACACTGCCCTGGTGTAGATCTCAAGTACTATCTTGCAGTTTTGGGTGTCTCAGTAGAAGAAAGGCATCAAATTATTAGAGTTTGTGCAGAAGAGAGAGATTAAGAAGGTGAAAAGCCTCAAGGGCAAGACTGAGTGAGGTCAATTGGCCTGTTCAGCTTGGAAAGAGAAGTCTGAGGGGGGACCTGGCAGCAAGGTACCCTTACCTCCTGGGGGGCAGAGAAGGGAAGGTGCTGATCTCTGCCTGGTGACCAGTGGCAGGACATAATCAAGTGGAATGAAGCTGCACTGGGGAAGTTCAGGTTTGACATTAGGAAAGGGTTCTTCACTGAGAAGATAGTCCCTGGAGCAGGCTTCCTACAGCACCAAGCCTCTCAGAGTTCAAGGAATATCTGAAGGATGCTCTTGATCTTGACATTTATTCTCAATAGTCATGTGATCAAAAGGGAGTTTCATCCTATGATCCTTGTGGGTCCTTTCCATTTTGAAATTCTATGACTGTACAATGCTATCATCTTGTTCTTCTCAGTTACATGGTCTATTTCATTTTAATCCAGTAGGCTTCTAGGTGTCTAACACTTCATTAGTTGTAAAACTGCCTTGTGACTAATATTAATTTGGGACACAGTTCAAGGCTCTTTTGTGTTTTTCAGCTTTGGTTGCTTCAGTTCTTCTGCACCAGACGTCCCAGAAACTGTTGTGCTAAAGCCAGCAGGACTGAAGCCATCATTCCCAGTGCTACTTCAGCAATGGCACAGATGTTACAGTAAATGCTAACTGCTGAGAAAAGTTTCAGATACTCCTCTTTGGTATCAGTAGCAGCTCAGCTATCATGCTTTACCTTTTGAAGCTTACTAATACAGTCAGTATTTGTGATCACACTGAAGTCTACACATAAATAGATACAAACCTAGACATGTATATATAATTTACCAGTTGGAGCCCAGCAGTAATGATGATTCATATGAAGGGCACCTCTGTACAAAAGATAAGACAAGAACCAGAGAAAACTCCTCTCTTATCACACATGCAGACCAACTCAGAGCCTCCTGCCTTTCTCAATAGATGAGCCAACTGGGTACATTCTGTGGAAAAAACCTCCAGTGCTGCTTAATCAGTTAATTTGGATGATGGAAATATAAAAGATACCCGGGAAGACTCACATCTTAGTCTCAGCACCTCAATAACCTTTCAGAGGATTTTCTACTTTTTTTTTTTTTTTTTTTTTTTTTTTCCATTTTTTTGGTTTTGGTTTTTTATCCCCCA